>JAKWBI020000267.1:0-61456 GCA_022664585.2 Zalerion maritima | reverse complement strand
GCGCCGGGCGCCGGTCTTTGGTACAAATGCAGCGGGGGATACCTCCGGCACCGCTACACTAGGGTAATATAAGTTAACTTTTAACTGGTGCCAAGGGTACTGGTAAAAATATTTATAATTTTAACCTCCTTTTCCTTAAAAAAGGCAATACGCCTTTATACCCCATAACGACCAAAACCTTTCCTATCATTATTAAGCGTCTCCCCTATAAAACCTACCAAAATACAACGGCGAAATATCTTAAAAGGCTGGTGCCTTTCCGGAGAAAAAACACCACCTTTAACGGCATTACCATAAAGTATAATGGTAAAATTAATAGGCAAAGGCGAAAATATATTCCTAATAATTAATTAAAATAAATTATCCAGCTGATTAATTAAGCGGATTAATATGGGCTTGCCAGGTGCCCAGTAGGAATCTCCAAAGGCACTAATAAGGTATTAGGAAGGGTCACATATATTTTAAGATATCGTTTTAATTGGTTAATAATAATAAATATTAAAGATGGGTATTGTAAAGTATTATAAAAAGTAAAAGGACAAAATGGCTAAATAATTATTATTCCTAAAAAAAGACGTTAATTTATTATTTAAAGTACTATTACGATAAAATTATATTAATATTATAAAGGAGTTTCTATTATATGGGAAAAAACTATGGGAGTTCTTAAAAGATGGGTGGCCTACAGGCACTCGGCCAATCAAAGCCCCACAATACACCAGTTTTCTGCAAATCTCGAAATAAGGTTATCGCAAAAATATACAGCCATCATAATATCCCTTATTATATACTTTTACAACTCCTTTATACCTATAAAACTATTATTATTAAATTTCCCTTTACTCCACCATTTAAAAAATACCAATATAGTACGGATAAAAAACCAGGAATTAAGGCAAATACCAATACGGTATATAATAACTGTTCATCTTTACACTGCAATAACAGTTCACATTAAAAATTGTGGGAAAATGGAACTATTCTATCAGGCCAGTGCCTGCCCCATATAACTCACTCCACCAAACACGCATAGGAACACTCCAAAAAGGCGCAAAAAGGCCACAACACACAAAACCTTATACATTAAGAGATATATAAATAAGCCTAAGAGGTCTTATTACAGGACCTTTTAAATAACCTAATTATTATTTAACTATTTTACAAGGAGTATACTTATAAAACACAGGCAGTATATTAATTGGAATATAAAATAGGGTAAATAATAAGGGATTTTTTTCCCTATATTATACTTTTTTACCCCGGCCAGGAAGTATAAAATATAATAATAGTATGGTTTTTACCGGTTTCTCTTATACCTTTATTTTAAATGGAATTGCCCACCAATTACGGTTAAGCGACCAGCCTTATATATATATATATATATATACCTAAAGGGGCGTGTTAGATACGCCATTGCGTGTTCGATACGCCACTACTACGTATCGATTACACCATTACGTATTTACGGCGCCAATACGTATTAAATACGCTATCGCGTATTTAATACATTATAGTATAAAATACGTTATCGCGTATCTTATATATAACAGGTACATTTATGTATATGATTTATAAATGTGTACGGCGTAATAAGGGCAATAATAACGCTATAAATAGCTTCCCCATACGCCCTTCCAGTATACCATAATAATACTCATATAACCACCAGTTAACCTTATTGCGCCACCTTTATAAGTGACCTAGTTTAACCTCTCATATCTGACAATACCCGTGCTACGCCCCCATAATTGCCAGGTCGGGTTTCTGTTAAATATAAGAGGTTAAACTAGGTTATTTATAAAGGTGGCATAATAAGGTTAATTGGTGGTTGTATAAGTGTTGTTATAATGTATTAGAAACGTGTATGGGAAAGCTATTAGATATGAGAGGTTAAACTAGGTCACTTATAAAGGTGGCGCAATAAGGTTAACTGGTGGTTATATTATTGGTATACTGGAAGGGCGTATAGGGAAACTATTTATAGCGTTATTATTACCCCTATTACGCCGTACATATTTATAAGTTATATATATAAATATACCTATTACGTATAAGATACGCGATAATGTATCTTATACCATAATATATTAAATACATTATGGCGCAATTAATACGTAATAATGGCGTATCGAACACGTAATGGTATATTTAATACGCCCCTTTAGGTATATCTATATATATATATAAGGCTGGTCGCTTAACCGTAATTGGTGGGCAATTTTATTTAAAATAAAGGTATGGGAAAAACCGGTAAAAACCATACTATTATTATATTTTATACTTCCTGGCCGGGGTAAAAAAGTATAATATAGGGAAGAAAATCCCTTACCATTTATCCTATTTTATATTCCAATTATTATATTACTTATATTTTATAAGTATACCCCTTATAAAATAATTAAGTAATAATTAGGTTATTTATAAGGTCCTGTAATAAAACCTTTTAGGCTTATTTATATATCTTTTAATATATAAGGTCCTATATATTATAGCCTTTTTACGCCTTTTTAAAGTATTTCTATAAGTATTTAATGGAGTGATTTATATGGGGCAGGCACTGGCCTAATAGAAGAATTCCATTTTCCCATAATTCTTAATATAAACTATTATTACAATATAAAAATGGATAATTATTATATACCGTATCGGTATTTATTTTAATTCCTGGTTTTTTATCCGTATTATATTGGTATTTCCTAAATGGTGGAATAAAGGGGAATTAAATAATAGTAATTTTATAGGTATAAAAGAATTATAAAGGTATATAATAAGGAATACTATAATGGTTATATATTTTTGCGATAACCTTGCTTTAAAATTCGCAGAAAAATGAGGCATTATAAGGCTTTAATTAGCCGAGTGCTTATAGGCCACACACCTTTTAAAAACTCCCACAATTGTTTCTCATATAACAAAAACTCCTTTATAATATTAATATAACTTTATCGTAATAATATATTAAATAATAATTAAATACCTTTTTTAAAAATAATTTATTATTTTATAACCTATTTTCTTTACTTTCTTTAATATTTAATAATACCCATTTACCTTAATTATTATTATTATAATAATCGAAATAATATTTTAAAATATATGTGATTTTTTAGTACTTTATTAATGCCCTTAAGGGTTCTTACTGGAAATTTATTAAGCCTATATTAATCCGTTTAATTAGCCAATTAGATAATTTATTTTAATTAATTATTAAGGATATATTTTTACCCTTGCCTATTAATAATATTATTATGCCTTATAGTAATACCGGAAAAGATGGTGCCTTTTACCAAAAACGGTACTAGCCTTTTAAAATACCTCGCCATTATGTTTTGGCGGGATTTAAGGAAATGCCTAATAATAGGAAAGAATTTAATTATTATAAGAAATAAAGGCGTATTGCCTTTTTAAAGGGTAAGAAGGTAAAAATTATAAGTATTTTTAATAATACCCTTGGTATTATGTAACAATTAATTTATATAAATTTAAGTCTTAAAAAAAAAGAACAATTATTTCTTCGGTATACCAGGCCTAAAAATAAAGCGTGTGCTAATTATAAAAAGCCTATTCGCGGTACCATATACCTGCTGCCTTATGATTATAAAGGCTTATAAAAACGAGCCCGCCTTGGTCATTTATAACCAGTAAACGATAAATAATAAGCGTATTATTAAGTGTGTTAATTATATTAATATTGGCGAATATTTCATTTATAAAGATTATAATTATATTATAATGGGTTATTTAAAGTATGTTTAACGGTATACTTATAATACGCTCTAAAACCGAGATTAGGCCGCCAATATTAATAATATTATTTAGGGGGCCGTATTAGGAATATAGGAAAAAAAAGGGGAGGATTCTTTTATTAATACCGACAATAAAAGTACCGGGCCTGCCTTAATCTTTTTATTTTTTATTAAAAAAAGGAAGCGCATCGCTGGCGGGGCAGTATTAATGGAAAAGAATTAATTAAACCTTTCCGAATTTTATATGGCCGCCCTAGCGGGTAAGGTTAAAGATTTAAAGGTAAAGGTTAGGGAATTAAAAAAAAAAAGGGAAAAATGCGAGAGAAGTTTAAGGTGCTAAAACAGGAAAACCAAAAGCTTTACCGCCTTTAATTCTATAATTTATTTCGCTACTTTTTTTAAATCTCCCTCGCGGAATTATTAATTTTTATATTTTCGTATATTTTTAATCTTTATTATACCTAATAATATACCCATAATAATTATAATAACCTTTATTTTAATTTTTATTATTATTTATTTTATTTTTTAATTTTTACTTCGGTTTTTATTTCTTTAAAATATTATAATACGGTTATTTAATAAAAATTGCGAAGTTTTATTTATAAAGTCCTTATTAATAATGTTATAGGTTCTTTATATTAATCTTATTATTTCTTTATAGGAGATTTATAAATTAATTATTACCTTATTTATAATAAAACTATAAAAACGATTAATATTTAAAATATAAAAGATTCAAAGTATAAAAAGATTAAAATATAAATACGTTATAAATAAACTTATTATTTAAAGTTTATATAATAAATTACCTATTTTTGCTTTTTTTTAATAAAAGATTCTCCAGGCCTTAGGATTAGCCTAAGCCTTTTTTTAAGTAAAAAAAACGACCATTATTATAAGGGCTTGGTAAAACTATCCGTAAGGATTTCCGCACTCGAAATATATATTATATTTAATATTTTCCTGGCCATTTTTTACCTTAACCAATGGTTATATATATTAATATGGCGGAAATAAATTAAAAAACGGGCGTACCTTTTTATAATAAAACAAATCGTTTATATATTATTATATTAAATGCGATTTCTTTCGGATAAAAGATTAATCCCTAATCCTTTTATTATATAATTAATATATATCGACTCCTTTAATACCTGGGAAAGCGTTAATAATTCGGCTTTTATTAAGAAAATAGTAACCGTTTATTATTTATTAAAGCGCCATATAATTAGGCCTTCGAATAAACGAATAATATACGCCTGGGTATTTTTACAGTTTGGAGGATTATTAATAAAGGAGGTATTATTAAATATTTCCAGATTATATATACGACCAAGCTTTAAATATTAATTAAAATTATAAAAGAAATAATTAAATACGCGATCCGCCGCTTTAAAATATATTGGCCCTGGGTTTATTAAAAGCCTGGCCAATTATACCGTTGCGTATATAATATTAAGGCGTATAATAATTATAATATATATTAATAATTTAATCTTTTTTTAATATTTACGGATTTATGCTGGACTAATAATTCCCTTATAAAAAATTAGCCGTTTTAATTTTATTAAAATAATAGGCTTACCGTCCAATTCCGCCAACCAATAAATCTTTTAAGCATAAGTGGCCTACGAGAGCCAAACTAGGCGTCTTTTATAATTACGAATAACCTTAATGGCTAAAAACCATTTAAAATCGTTTCTTTTAATAAAAGGGAAACGCTTTCCAAATTCCTTACCTAATTATAAGGCTTCGATCCTCCTTTCCTTTAAATATATTAATATAAAATTATCTATATAATAAAATATTATTAATTTATTTTTAACCATATAATAAGGTTTATTTAAAATAGGCTCGAAACCTCGCTTAATAAGTTTTTTAATAAAGGTATCCTATTATAATTTAAATAATTTATATAATTCATATATAACCTTTTAAAGTTTAAAAATATAACCATAGCCTTTATACCCTGGCGCTATACGTATATAAATTAATTGGCTTAATATAGGTTAAACGAATACATTAATTATTTTATATTAAATTATATTTAAATTATAATATACGGCCATGGCGGTAATTATACGGAAATTTTATATAATTAATTTAATGGTATACGTTTTTTTAAAATAATCCTTCGCTTTTTAATTTCCTTTAATAATAAGGCGTGCCTTATATTTAATTAAATATTTATTAAGGGTAAACTTATAAAAATATACCTATATATAATTTAATATTTACGTATAATATGGAATATTTATAATTAAAATTTAGTTCTAAATATATATTATACCGTGGTTTTTAAGGTAAAGCCTTTTTATTTATTTAAACTATTCCATTATATTATACTTAAAAGAATTATAAAAAAACCATAAAGGAGGTTTTAGTATATCTTTATAAATTGGTATTTCGGATTTAACCTTTTCGCGAATATTCGCTTTTTTAAAAACTTAGGTCTTGGGTGGTAATATAAAAGCTTTTTATTTAATCGCTCGATAAGGGTCTCCTAATATTATAATTCGGCCGCCTATTAAAATAACTGGGTACTTAATTATACCCGCCAGAAATATATATTCCTAATACTAAAGCTTTTCGCTGTATTATTTTCCATTATTCTTTTTGGTAATTATAAAAAAGGCGATAAGTATTAAACTAAAAGTTATTTGGGGAGGTATAAGAAATAATTCGAAGCGCGATTTTATATATTTATATCCATTATGGTTATTAATTTAATACCTTATATTTCCCTAATAATATCCTTATAATCCCCTTGTAGTTTTTTTATGGCGGGATTATTAAGCCCATCGGCTTTTTTAAGCCATTATAAAAAGCGGATTAAAATGCCGTTTTTTGGTAATTAATAATAATACGATTAACCAATTAGGAAATATCGTTTATATTTAAAACTCGGAGATTATTCTCTAATATTTGGGCCTTCCTAATATATATTATAAACTTATTGAAAATAATATCTCGGGTAATAATAACTCGATAAAGAAAAGAAATCCAAATATAATATTAATTGGTTAAGGAGTACCTTATAAGGTACCCGATCTAAACTTTTAAATTTAATTTATAACGATGGGCTTCTTTTTTAAAAATTATAATTATTATAATATAGGTAATATATTATAACGGGGAGTAGGTCCGATAACCTCGCTACATGTTCGGTGTTTAAAACCAAGCTATTTGGTTTGGTTAAACCTCCAGTTACCTATTTAAATATAATAACGCTTTATAAAACATACAATAATCCTGTACAGAATTATTCCTAAATAATAATATAATATTTAGGGGAAAATATAATATATTAAATAATAATTATATTTCCATACTTAAGTTTTTACCGCCATGGTTTATTACCTTTTTAAAAGTCCCATAAATCCCGCGGGTCCTTTTGGTTTTTTATATAATCCTGTATAGGATTATTTGAAGTCTTTAAACTAATTATTTAAATAATCGCGCCGGGCGCCGGTCTTTAATATAAATATAATAGGGAAATACCTTTAATACCGTTATATTTTACCAACCCATAATAAAAAACCGCGCCCCGCGGTCCGAAAAACTTTAGGAAAGATTTCCTGGCTTTTACCAGTATTACCGATTTATCCGCTTCCTCGCCCTTCGTATATTACTAATTACTTTTTTATAATAATTCCGGTTCCCTTTTTTATTTTATTATAATTAAATAAAATTATACAGCTTTATTCTTATAAATTTTATTATACCCTAACCTTTAGTTTTCCCGGAGGGTTTATTCTAATTAATAATATTTAAACTTTATTTTAAACAATTTATAAAATAAATAAAAAACACTTATCCCCTTTTTTTACGCTGTTAAAAACCAATCGGGCTTAAAAAGCCCTTTTAATTTTTTTTAAATCGGCGGCGTTGGCCATACTTAATATTATAGGCCGCATTTCTCGCCCTAACCGCCTCCCTTTTTTAAGTTTCCGTCCTCTTTTTCTCCTTTATAGCATCTCGCTTAATATTCCTTTTAATAATAATATAGCGGTGCCGGAGGTATGCCCCGCTGCATTTATACCAAAGACCGGCGCCTGGCGCGATTACTTAAATAATTAATTTAAAGCCTTAAAATAATCTTATATAGGATTATATAAAAAGCCAAAAGGACCCCCGGGATTTATAGGACTTTTGGGAGGGCAATAAACCATGGCGGTAAAAACTTAATTATAAAAATATAATTATTATTTAATACATTATATTTTGCCCTAAATATTATATTATTATTTAGGAATAATCTTATATAGAATTATTTTATACTATATAAAGTATTACCACTCCTAAATAAATAACTGGAGGTTTAACCAAACCAAACAACTTGTTTTTAAACACCGACCATATAATAACATTATTGAACCTACTCCCCGTTATATTTTTTAAAGGTTTAACCAGAATTTATAAACTTAAATTTTGGCAATAAGCCTACGTTTTTTAAGGATTAAAATTTAAAAAATTCTTTTTTTATTTTCTCCCCCTAATTAATTTAAATTAATAATTATAATTAAGGAATAATACTATACGGGATTATATTAATAAATATAAATAAAAATGCGCGAAAATTATTATATTAAAATAAAAAAACCCTTTTATATTATACCGGTAAAAAGTTCGTAATATTTATATTATAAAAAATAAAAATAAACACCTATATTGTAATAAAATTAAAAACCGACCAGTACATTACGCTATAAAAGCCTAAGAAATCGCATACATTATATTCCTTAGGGGGGGCAGCTTTTTTCTTATAATGGTAAAAATATAATATCCGGTTAAAAATGGATTACCCTTAAAATAAAATAAGCATAATAAATTAATGTAGCGGGGAGTAGGTCTGATAACCTCGCTGCATGGTCGGTGTCTAAAACCAAGCTGTTTGGTTTGGTTAAAGCGCCAGTTACCTATTTAAAAGCGGTAATACTCTAAAAAATATAAAATAATCCTATACAGGATTATTCCTAAATAATAATATAATATTTAGGGAAAAATATAATATATTAAATAATAATTATATTTCCATGATTAAATTTCTGCGGCCATGGTTTATTACCCTTTTAAAATTCCTATAAATTCCGGGGGTCCTTTTGGCTTTTTATATAATCCTATATAAAATTATTTTAGGGCTTTAAATTAATTATTTAAATAATTACGCCGGGCGCCGGTCTTTGGTATAAATATAACGGGGAATACCTCCGGCACCATTATATTTTATTAATTTATAATAAAAAACCGCGCCCCGCGGTCCGAAAAATTTTAGGAAACACTTTCTGGTTTTTATTAATATTGCCGATTTACCCGCTTCCTTGCCCTTTATATATTATTAATTACTCTTTTATAATAATTACGGGTTCCCTTTTTTATTTTATTATAATTAAATAAAGCTATATAATTTTATTCTTATAAATTTTATTACGCCCTAACCTTTATTTTCCCCGTACGGTTTATTTTAATTAATAATATTTAAACTTTATTTTAAACGATTTATAAAATAAAAAATAAAATATTTATCCCTTTTTTTTATATAATTAAAAGCCAATCGGTCTTAAAAAGCCCTTTTAATCCTTTTAAATCGGCGGCATTATTTATGCTTAATATTATAGGCCGTATTTCTCGCCCTAACCGCCTTCCTCCTTTAAGCTTTCTTTCTTTCCTCCTCCTTCCCAACCTTTCGCTTAATATTTCTTTTAATAATAACCCACCCGAGGAGATTTTCGGTATAGGTAGGTTATATATTTAGTCCGGGACGGGGTAAATAATATTAAATAAAATAAAATCTAAGGTCCTTTAACCCGTGGGCCCTTTTTTTTTACCAATAAACGGCGTAAGAACTCCTTAATAATCTCCTTTTTAAACACTTCGAAATTATTATTGTGAAGGGCTGAGGTTACGTTAAGGAGTAACGATAAGTGCCACAATAGCATGTATATTCGATCTACGGAGGAGGAGAAGGGAAGAAGGGGGGAAAGGCTTGGGATGGGGGGCATGGATTATAAGTAATTTTTTAGATATATCGGTCCCGCGGTTAGCCCGCTATATATACGTTATATAATATGGGTGGGCCTATAATATATTCCTTTTTTTACCCGCCCGGTATTATGGCGGTGGCGCCGCGAGCGCGATTATTTGCGGTATAGTTATATATCGCGCCTTATAATATGCGTATTTTCCGCCGCCGCCTTCGCTTGCGTGAAGCCCTCGCTGCGGCCGCTGCGTGCAATGACTATAAGGGCCATTTCTCGGCCGCCTATTATACTCTCCCTGACCTTTATTATAATAATAATCGTAAGTGCCCCCCCCCTCCCCAAAATCCCCCCCCCCCCTTTTTCTCCTGCCTCCCTGGGCGCCTTTATGGGTGCCCAGCATTCTTATAGGTATTTTACGCCCTAAACGGTGGTTTTGCGGGCTTTGGGCGCTAATCCATTATTTTTTAACTTTTATTCCGGCCAAATTCCGTCGAGATTTTTACCAATAAATCCCCGTGGTTTTATTTTTATTACGAATCCGTTACATTGGCGGTGGTTAACGCTTATATAATATTTTAAACTTTTAATCCGTTCACCCCCGGCTTTAATGGTTTTGGGCCGGCCTTTCCGGCGCCGCGCCATTCCCTCCCCCGCGGTGGCGGCGCCGTAAAGCCGGCGGCTTATAAAAGCGTTATTATTTATATTTTTATTATTATTAAGGTATATGGTAATCCCTCCTAATTATCTTACCCCCGGGGTAATATTAATCCGTTATATATAATAAAAGGCGCCTGCCTTTTATACTAATCCCGTTAAAAAAATTAAAATTATTAAGGTATATAATTCCTATCCCGGCGCGCGGTTATAATTACCCACGGTTAACCGGAGTAAAATATTTTTATTAGGGCCGAATATAATAAGCCATATAAAGCTTATATTTGCCGTATTACCAATTCCTTTATTTATTATTATTATAATTAATTTGGTAAAATTCCCCCTTAAACCTTTTTGGTGGGCGCGGTTAATACGGTATTAATTCGTAGGGCGTGGTATTATTTGCTTTTTATATTTTAAAAATAATTATACTTATAATACCGTAAATAATAAAGGGCGTTTAATAATAATTCCCTTTTATAGGTAACCCATTATTAACCCGCCCTATTAATACTTTAATACCCCCAATATTAAAACTGCTATTATTATCCTCGTTATTATTACCAAAACCGGAACCCTTTACGGTAATTTTACCGTAAATTCGCCTTATATTTACTATGTATTTATTTTTATTAATCCCTGGGTTAGGCCTACCGCTAATTAAATAATAAAATTATTTGCCGTATTAATGCGGGGTATTGCGCCGGCTCGGCGTTAATTACCCCCGCCGTGCCCGTTATTGGCATAATATTTATACCCGGGTAAGCCGCTTTATTTATTAAATTAATCGGTCGCCTTATTATTATAAAAAAGAAGCTTTTTATTTTTTTATAAAACCGTATAAAACCCGATTATTTCCCTTTTTTTTATTACGTACCCGCCGGTAAACCTTTATTAATCCCCCTAATTCCCTGCTCCCTTATTATTTTTTATTAATATAACGTTTTTCCCTGGGTAATACGCGCCGCGCCCCCGCGGCGGTTTTAATATGTTTAATAATAAAACTAGGTTCGTTAATTAATTGCCCTATTAAAAATATCGGTGCGGTTTTATGTATAAAACGCAGCGAATTTTTTTTTTATTTTTTTATTTTATTATATTATTACGGGTGCGTTATACGCCCGGGGCATGGCCCCTTTAAATTTTACTTTATTTACTGCCAGATTATAATTCCCGCTGCGTTATTACTATTAGTTTTAAACGTAATTTAGTTTATGCGGGGCCGTTATGGATTACCGTATTACCGAAGTATTATTTATAGCGGTTTGACGCCGTTATATTTATAAATTAGGATAATGGCTTTTAAATTAATTCGGCCTAACCCTGCCATTTTATTAATACTTGCCTAGTAATACGGTGACCCCGCTTTTAGGTCCGCGCTTTAAATATTTTTTTTACCCTTTATTTATCCCCGCCTATTTTTTCGTTTCGGATCGGTGGGGATTATATATTATTTTAAGTTTAAACTGGTAAGGGGTTATAATTGGCCCATTATAAAAGGTTTATATAAAAATACGGGTGGATATTTAAGGGTATATTTAATTTTATTATATATAAATTTATTACCCCCGTAATCGTGTACTTGGCGTAAAACTAATTTAATTTCCGCAAGGGCCGCGCGGTGGTTATATTATATAAGGAAAACCATACCTTATTACCTATTTTAAACCTTTTTATAAGGGAGCGGTATTTATTCGCTGCGTCCTCGTATTATTATTATATGGCCGCTGCCGCCGCCTATACCTATTCGGTGGCCTTTTTTAACCATTTTAAGAATTGTTTTACGCGTCCCCGCGGCGTTTTCTTAAAAGGCCCTGGGTTATTACGCTTTATTATAAATATTATATAGTACCCGTATATAATAAAAAATAGGCTAAGGCCATTAATAATAAATCGCGGTTATTAATAATTAATTGCGCTACCGGTAAAAGCCCGGGCTAATTTAATTATTTTATTAATATAAATATTTATAAAAAGTATTAAACCTTTTGGTTCATTTACTCGGTCGCGCCGTCGGTTTAAGGGTGGAACGCGATTAATAACCGTTATATTATACCCGTTAATTTATATAGGCACTATTAAAAATCACCTATTTAATTTAACCTTTTATTATTTATAATCGTTTTGGGGAAACCGTAAAAACGCTAAAAATATTATATAAATTTTTCGGTATATATTTCCGTTATTATAAATATTATAATTTTCAAAATTACGCCCTTATAAAGGCGGTCGGTAATTGCCATTAGGAAGCGGGGGCTGTGCGGGTCCGCGGCGGGGAGGTTTATTATAAAATCCACGGATATTTTGCTTTAAAAACGGTCCGCTATTAAAAGTGGTTTTAATAAGCCCTTTTTTTGGTTTTTTTATACGGTGGTCCTATTATATATATTATAATTATATATAAAACGGCGTACCATATAGGTTATACCCGGCCAAAAATAATTACGGGATAATATTATTATTATTTTATTGCGTCCCGGGTGGCCGGTGATTATAAAATCGTGCGCCTTTTAAATAAGGGCGGTTTATAATTATTTTTATACTGGTATCCAGCGCCGGTCCCTAAAACGCAAATATCCCTCGGATTTAAGGGAGCATTTTATAATAAAAACCTTCGTTTTTATATCCGGGGGGAACGCTCGCTTTTTTTTTTCGATTACCGTTTATATAATCTTATATTAATTATTATATTATACCGTTACGGATTATAATTCTTAAAGTTCGGCGTCCTCGAATGGCGGGCTTAGGAGGGCCCCCATATTATATATGGCCGCCGGCAGCCAATCGTTTTAAACCAGCTGGAAATTACGGCC
The DNA here is from genome assembly GCA_022664585.2 of Zalerion maritima. Classification (NCBI taxonomy): domain Eukaryota; kingdom Fungi; phylum Ascomycota; class Sordariomycetes; order Lulworthiales; family Lulworthiaceae; genus Zalerion; species Zalerion maritima. The sequence continues at coordinate 48,259 of JAKWBI020000267.1, read as the reverse complement.
GGTAAGGCGTTTATTTTCTTCCCCTTTCGGTATATTCTGGTCCCGCCGTAATAATGCATTGGGCGCCAGGGATAACCGGTCGGGGCGGAATTTTAATTAAAAATAATACCGATATATTTATTCCTACCAGCGGATCTGGCGTTTTAATAGGCGCCTTTTAATTATAAAATACCGTAAATTATTATAGTTTAAACGTACCCGGAATACGCCGGCTATATTGCGGAATTTTATATCCTATACTTTTATATCTTTTATTATGGCCAGGAGTTTTTTATTATAAATATTATAATTATATTCGGTAGGTATTAATTACTAGGAGAAAAAGGCCACGGGGCGTAATATTCCCGTTTTATTTTATTAAAAAAGGCAAAAGCCTATTACCCACCCCGAATTATTAACTTTTAGGACCGTTTCCGCCGCCGGGTTAAATTATACTAATACCGGGGGGGCCATAAATACCTTTTTTAATCGCTGGAATACTTTAAATTTAATAAGGCCCTAATAAAACCCTTTTCCCTTTTTAAAAAGGGCGGAAAGCGGGAATTTTAAATCGGAAAATTAATCGATAAATTCCCTATAAAAATTAGCAAAGCCTAAAAAACCGCGGACCTTTTTTACGGTTATGGGCTCCTTTTATTCGCATATGGCCTGTAATTTCTCCGGGTTGGCGCGTATTCCCTTTTTTATTATTATAATAAACCCAAGGTATATTATTTTTTTCGCTATAAAAATGCATTTGGTTAGGTTTAATCGGAGGCCTATATTACGGAGTTTTTTTACAATTTAGCGGACCTTTAATATATGGTTTCGCTTTATACCGTTTAAATAAACCAATATATTATTTATATATACCGTATAAAATATATCGAAAAACTCGTATACTATATTATTAATATATTATTAAAATAATACTCCCGCGCCATTAAGGCCGAACGGGGTTACCGTTTATTTATATAGGCTAAAACGAGTTCCGAATACTATTTTCCATTCGTTCCCGTAATAAATGCGTAATTTATAACAGGCGGCTTTAATATTTACCTTGGTAAACCAACGCGCCTTGGCCAGGGTCCGTAATATTTTATAAATAAACGGTAAAGGGTAACGGTCCTAATATATAACCGCGTTTAACCCCTTATAATCGTAATAAAAACGCAACCCGCCCCCCGGCTTTTAATAAAAAATACCGGGGCGTGTGCGGGAAAGCTGCTGGCCCTTATATAGCCCTTATTAAATAATTCCGTTAAGGCTTTTCGTAAAACCAGTAATTTTTCCCTCGATATACCGTAAATCGGACCTTATAATATTTACGGGTCCTTTTTCTCGGTATTTTTTACTAATTTTATCGCGTGGTCTGCAAAACCGCGGTGGGGTGGCAGCGCCTATTTTTTATTAAATTCGAATATATTTTCCAGCCCTTTTAACGTATCGGGTAACCGGAATAGTTTAATTATTAATACCTTTAATTATTCGTTAATATTATATAAAAATAATATAAATAATATTAGGTCGCTTATTCCTACTTTATACGCCATAATATATAAAGAGGTAATATTAATTAATTATATTTTCATTAAGATGGCGCCCCTCGATTTTTTCTTTTTTACGGAAAGGTTCGCCCTACCAATATAAATCTGCTTTTTTACCGTTTCGTATATAACCGCTTTTTTTTCGCACCATGACTTACCCAATATTACTAAATATAAAAAATTCGGGACGGGATAATAAAAATAATATTAAAAGTACCCGTTAATATTAATATTTATATATACCGCTTTTATTATTACCGCTTTTTATTACGCGGGTAATACGGACGCGTATATTAATACCCTGGCGGGTATTAAAATATATGGGAGGCGAAGTTTAATAATAAAGGAGTTATAAATCGCGCCGTAATATAGGCACCCATTATCGATAACAGCGTCGGTAAAATAAATCCCATTTAAATAAACGTTTATTAAAAAGGGGGTGCCGTTTATCCGCTTTATTCCCTTTATTATTTCGCTCCGCATTGGCGGCTTTTGGGCACGTTTACGCTTAAAAGCTACCCTTTTAATTTATCTACCCCCTTATCCTTATTTAACGCCCCCGGGTGGGGTATTACGCCCACGGTATTAATCCGGACCTTTTTGGCTGGTTTGGCCGGAATTAATTTATATTTTAAAATAAAATAATTATTAAATCCATACTAAATATATTGGCCTTTTTTACGCCGGCGTTTTATTTTAATTACGGTTACCCATTTGGCGCGGCGTGGTTTATTCCTTAGTTTAAAACTTATGGCGTTTACACCTAATATTAGGGTGTCCGGGTCCTTTTGGGAACGCGATTAATACATTATTAATATATTGCTTTTTTTTTTACCTAATGCCAAATTTAAACGAAATGTAATATTAATAATTATACGAACCTATTTTTAATAAAAATTGGAAAAGTAAACCGATATTAATATTAGGCGGAGGCGCTGGTATATTATTTTGTTTAATAATATAAGCTTAATGGAATTATCCTATACGGCGCCCCCTGCGTTTGCCAGGAATTACTCGAATTAGGAATAAAAGGCTAAAAACGATTACCTTTCCCCTTAGCGTAAAAAGTGGAGCTTTTTCGCCGCTCGTTCGTAATTATTAGGGTTTCCGAATACCGTTTTTAAATACGTAATAAATCGTGCGGAATTCCAGTCTATCGATTTATTTTTACCGTAAAACATTATAATAAGGGCTTTTGGTTTATCCTTTAGGCAGGCGTTAATATTATATTATAAAAGTATATCGCCCCCGATAAGGTTCTGGTTTAGGATTAATTTACGTTCGATTTTAACCCGGAATACCTTTTATTTTATTTTATTACCGTTAAACTTTACCGGCCAAGGGAGCTGCCTCCGTTACGGGATTATTATAACCGGCGGGTTATAATTTATTAAGGCGGGCGGCGTTTAATACGCCGCCGAAATCCGGGTATTAAGGGCCGCGAGTATTTAAATTAGGCGTTTTTCCATATTATTTAACTCGGCGGCGGATTTATTATTAACGGCCGCAAATGCCCGGGTTATTTTCTGGTGGATAAGCAGCGTTACCGCCTTGGGAAGGGTTTATTATACTTATCCGCCGGCGGAAGCCTAATTATTTTCGTTCGGGTTATTATTTATAATAAAGGCGCTACGGGGTGGGTGCGGGATAAAATATAATAAGGGATTATTTAAAAATCGAATATATATAAAGGGCTAAGGTTATATTAAGGAATAATAATAAGTGCCATAATAATATGTATATTCGATTTACGGAAAAAAAAAAGGGAAAAAAAGGGGAAAGGCTTGGGATGGGGGGCATGATTTATAAGTAATTTCTTATACGTATCGGTCCCGCGGCTAACCCGCTATGTGTACGTTGTGATATGGGTGGGCCTATGATAATTATCCACCTTAATATTAAGAAGCGGCCTATATTATCCTTTATATACCCACCAGCGCTAATTAATATATAAGGGGAGTTAAAATTATAGCGATTGCTTAGGGGTATAAGCCGCGCGTAGGGAAAATAAGGCTATTTTTAAAAATAAGGATAAGGGCAGCGATTAATAATTAACGGGGGATACGCGTATAATGGAGCGTATAAAGGGTAAAAAAGAAAAAAAGGGGTACGTAATAATAGCTTAAATAATTTTAATAAATTAGGCTTTCGTTCCGGTAATATACATTCTCCCTTAAAAAATTTATAAAGGCGTTTACTGCCCTTTTTTTTTTTCCAAGGTTACCTGGCCCTTCCGCCTTTAATATACAGGATTAATTATATAAATAAAATCCGAATCCATATTATTTTCCGATTTTAACTCTATTATATCCTCCTGGTTTTCCGTATAAAAATTAAACGGGTTTACCCCCTTATAAATTGTAAAATTTACCTTAATATTAAAAAACTTAAGGCGTATTAAAAAAGGCCTAAGGCCTATATAAACGTTAAATATATAAAAACGCATCCCGGTAATATTTATATTTATATTTTGGCTTTGCCATTCCTTATTATTAATCAAATAACCCTAAGGATTATTACCTCCCGTTACCATACGTAAAAAAACCTCGTGCCAAATAATAATACCAACTTCCCCTTATAACCACCCTATTTTAAGGAAATTCTTTAATAAATTAAGGCCTATAATAAACCTTAGGTAATTTATATAAAACACCTTTATTTAATTTATAAAATACCTTATATAATCCTTGGGCGGTGGCCTAAAAAAATATAATATATAATTCCTTTTCCCTTTTCCCCCTATACTTAATTTTAATTCTTAACGGCGGTACTATAACCTTTTTCCATTATCCTTTAATTCCTAAAGTATAAGGGCCTTTTTATTAATATAAACCTCCCTTCTTATTCGCATAAAATCCACATTATCTTTTACTTATAAATTATAATTTTAAGCATTTTTAATATTATAAAGTATTAAAATTAATAAAAAGGGTTAATTTATATAAAAATAATTATTATAAAAAGGACCTTAAACTAAAGGCCGTACTTCTTAAATATACCCCTATTAATTTTATTTTAAAATATTACCAAAAACCTTATACAAGTCTCCCATATATACCTTTTAAAATCCTTTCCTATATTTTTTAATATAAATATAATAAATATTATACCCTTATAATAATTTTAAATAAAGATTATTCGCGGGTTTTTTTACCCTTTTATTATAAAATTAACCCCTACCTTTATTATATTAAATAAATCGTAATTTTTAAAAGACGTATATTATAAGGGAATTATAAGGGCCGCCTAATTTTTAATAATTGGTATATTTTTAGGCCCCCTTAAAAATTTAAATCCGTAATTATAAACCTAATATTATTTACCCCATTATATATTTCGAAATAATCCTTATAGGCACTTAATTATTAATAAAAAAAAGGCTGGTTGTATTTTAATAATTTAATAATATTATATATATATACCTAAATATTTATAAAAAACGCTTTAATGGTAATAGGCCTTCGGAGCCGTTGGCGGAAGCGGTCGTTCTTATAACGGTCGATAAGGTTAAGCATATCCCTAATAACTATACTTATATTTCTTTGGGCAAATTCTTTAAACTTTAGGTTATTTATATATAAAATATATAAGGGGATTAATCTTCCCCAGCGGGCCTGGTTTTTATATAAGCGCTAAGGTATAATAAGGGCTTTTATACAAAAAATCACCTTTGGGAATAATTTAAATTAAAATTCAGATTAATATTTAAGTATTTAAACGCTAGTTTTATTCTTTAGCCTTAATCCCTCGAAGGTATAATCTCCCATTATTAAAATAATACTGCTTAGGGCTTTTTTGCTTTATTAAATAATAATAAAAAATAAAAGGTATGTTTGGATTAAAATTCTTAGGTTAAAAGGGTTAAAAAGGCATTAAATACCGAGGCTTAAATTAAGGGTAATATAAACTTTTAAAGGGCAAGGGGATTTAAAAATAGGGAATTAAATTAAAATGGAAAATAAGTTAAGCAGGATTATATTATAAAGATTTAAGGCTGGGGGATAGTATAATTAAAAGAAATCGAGGAAATATGGGGGGGAAAAAAAGGGGGGTATTTATACCTATAGGGTTTAAATATATTGGCGGGTTTTGGGCAAATAATAATATTTCTTTAAATAAATAGGTATTTCCTCGAGTATTTTTATTATTACCCTTTTACCCTATTACCCTTATAATTCTTATAACTTTTATAAATATTAACGGGCCTCCCATTTTTAATCGGATAACCATATAAGTATTTTGGCCCAACTTCTTTTCCTTTTTTTTCTCCTATACCTTCGATAATCCTTTTTTTTATATACTTTTTATCGGTACCTTTCTTCTCCCTATAGTACTTTTCTTTTTATATATTCCTTACTGTTTTCCCTTCCTTGAAGCCCTTTTTTTCCTTAAACACTTACTCCTTTTATTACCTCCTTTGTTTAATTTATTCCTTAATCCTTTTAAAATATATTCCATTTAAACCAAAATAATAATAAGGAGGCTTATAAAAGGCTCCCTAACCTTTTGGCTTTTATTTAGCGTTTATTAATAGCCAATAGGCCTCCTGGCTTTTTTAAACCTATTATATTTATAAACCAGCCTTCTCCTTTTCCTATACCTTATTATATAATCTTTACTCTCCCTTACCCTTACACTTTTCCATTTTTTATAAAAGGGGCCGGGGCTTATATTATAAAAAACCGTACTCGGATTATTAAGTATTTTATTTATAATTAGGCGGCTTTTTTAATTAATACCACTTTTATTATTACCCGAAGCCCTCCTTTAGGTATATTTTTTCCAAACTATTAATTTTATATAAGGGTATTTAATTTTAATTTCCTTAATAATTATTTTCATTCTTTTTTCTTTACCGGTTAAACCGTAAGGCCGTATTAATCGGGTGCTTTAAAACCTAACCATTAATTTTAACGGCTCGGCTTAATTTCTTTTTTTCCCTTTATTACCTTATACCTTTTATTAATTTAACCTTATATAATAAACCAGCCCGGGCTTTTTTTCCCAGGGTTTATTTAAAAGATCCTTTTTTACCTTTTCCTTTAATTTAATCCCCTAAAACTAACCACCTTAATATACGGTTACGGGTTTTAAAATTAAAATACCTTTTAAGTATAATACCGTTTAGGCTTTTTAATTTGGTATTCTTCGGCCGAGGCTATTTTTAAAGCTTATTAAAAGGACCCGGTTTAAACCGGTTTTTAATTTCGTTTATAAAATTTATTCCACCTTTACACCCTTTTTATTTTTATCTCTTAGGGTTAAGCAGGATTAATTATTATTACTTTTTTAACATATCCTTCGTTATGTCTAATTTGGCCTATTTCGGGACCCTTCTTTAAACTATATTTATATGGCCATATATATTAACCTGGATATACTTAAAACCCTTTTTAAGATTACCAGCCTAGCCTTTATATTATATAAAAAGATTAATCGGCCTATTATTATTCCCATTTTATATAAAGGCTTTTTAAGGCAAATTATAAATGGTTTATATTCCTCTTTTTATTTTTATTATTAATAAATATTGGCCGTATAACTTAAAAGTATAATAAATAAAAACCCTTATAAGTATTATACCTTTAGGTGGGCGAATCACTTTTAGAATTAAAAGCCCAATGTTTTTATTTATTATATATTGCCCTTTTTCGAATATATTTTCGTTTTTAAATATACCGGAAATAAATATTGAGAAATAGACAAAGGCATCTTACTGCTCTTATTAATAAAGAATAAGTGTCTTGGTAAATCTAGTAGGACAATGAGTATATAAAGAGTGAACACCTTATATTAGGGTAGTGAATATTATAAGAAAGAACGTTATTATTATTCTTATAAAATGCCAAGAGTTTAATCCTTATATAGGTATACGCCTATAAATAAGGAAATCTCTTATTATTTTAATCTACCTATTATTAAGGAAAAACTAAAAACTAATAATAATCCTATATAAAGAAGTAAATATTTAATACTTCCTTTTTAATCCTCCCTAACCTTTTTATCGTAATGGAATATAGTTAAAAGGGTTTTAATACCATATATAATAATGGATAATATGCGATTATATATATCGTTTATTGTATACCTTTTTAATGTAGGCGAGTTTTCCTTTATATCCTCGCACTTTCGAATACTAAAGAGTTTTCATAAATAATTTCATTTTTATTGCAAAGTTTTTATGGGTAGTGATTTATCCATACGATTTTATTTATATTTAAAATATAAAAATAGTAATATTATTTGGACTAAAGTTTTCCTATTCTATTAAAAAAGGTTCACGCTTTTCTTCCTTTTACTCCTAAGCGTGCTCTTTTTTCTTAAAAATAATGCTTGCCATTTTACATTTAATGGTAATCTTTTTAATATTTAATAAAGGTTTAATTTTAATTTTTTTTACGGCTAGGAAGGGTTTGCTTTTTGTTTTGGTAATTGGTAAAGGTTTATGCTTAACCTTTTTAATAATTAAGGGAGGTTTATACTTAATTTTCATTTTATAATCATCGAATACTGCAAATAAATTTTCTATGCTTTTTATATCGCTAATGTTCGAGTTTATAAGATTATTATATTTGGTAATCTCCTTTACCTTTGGCTTTTTTCCCTTTATTTTAATCTTTCTTACCGAGTACTTTTATCAACTAATTTCTTAGTTCTTTTTCATTAAATTATCATTAAACTTTTTAATATTAATTATTGTGGATTATCCTTATATTAATAATAAGCCTATAACTGGGAGATTCTTTTATTTTAAAAAAAAAGGTGTATACTTTTCCCATCCAATAAAGTCTTTTTTTATAACAATAAGAGTCTTTATATATAAATCTCCATTATTATTATTATATATATTATATAATTTTAAGGAGTGTGGGTGCCCGATTGGTCGAGCAAGTATATCTTGGTTAATCTTAATATTATGCTTTACCTTAGCTTTTTTAATTACTATGCTTTATAGGGTAAATATCCATGGTTAATATAGCTTCCTGCCAGGTCTATTTAATTTAAGCTTATCCTTAACCGTAGGAGTTTTCACCTTTTAAACACTATTATCGTTAAAAGCAATGTTTAATTATTAAATGTATTCCTTTTTTATGGATATTATATACGAGTATATCGGGCCAATCTTGGTCGCTAGTTTAAAGCTTAATAGGGTTGGTAATATTGTATACCTTAATCCTTTCAATATTATCTTTATTTCGAGTGGATTTTCGCACTAAATTATAACTTTTTAAGGAAATCCTAACCTATTATTAATCCATTTCCTAATTCTTTTTATTATTATAATATTTATCTACTATTTATTATTACCAGCTTTTTTAATCTGGTAATTATCTCGGATCCTTAAAATAAAAGCCTAATCGATATTCTTTTAATTATAAACGATTATCGGGATAATAAAAAATACTATAAGGTATTTATATTCGTAATTACCAGTTTAATGTATAATATTTCCTACTTATAATTTAATACCGTTAGGGAATACCAATACTATGGTAATACGATTAAAGATATTAAAAATATTATAATACGATTAAATTAAATATTCTCCCTGCTTATATATTAGGTCCATTAAAGTAAAACTTAATTTCCCTTTATACTATTAATAAACTGCTTTAAAAAAATGTCCTGGTATATGGTAAATAAAGAAGATATTTTTATGCTGCCTTATTTATATAAGGGTAGGATAATAAATAGGGATTGGGGCAATTGGTAAGGCAGGGGTAATAATCATATTATTTTTAATAAGTGTAAATATTGGTAGATTAATAATATTTTTTAATAATCCTATTGCCAAGATTATTACTTTATAGGCATTTAGCCAATTTTGTCTAAGTATAAGGCCCTTGATTATATGTAGGGTTTTTACCATTTGCTTTAAATCTTAATTAATTAATCCCCTTGGTTTTATTTTAAAAATGGTCTTTGGGTAAAGCGTAATAAAATTTAACCATATTGGTAATTTATAAATAATGCCTTTGTATTTACTCTTTGGTGCACAGTATTCCTTATAATATTTTACCATTAGAATATCCCACTTTTTAGGGTCGCACGTATTAATAATGGGGAAATAATCTTTATAATTAATCTCCTTTAAAAGATCTTTGGGTAAATTAATTGGAAGACCATAATTAAACCCTTTTAGGAATATTATATATCCCATACTTGGATTAAGCTTATCATATTCCTTATAATATTTTATAAAATCTGTTTTCTTTCGAGCGAAAGGCTTTTCGTTTTTAATACTATTAGGTTAAGGTATATTCGCTTTATTATTATATATAAATGTCCTTTTTTTAAGGATATAATTATCGGTAATTTAAGGGGGTTTATTTTAAGTCCATTGCCTTTTTTAAAAAAAGATATTAGGTTTGGAACGTTTGGCTGATATTTTAATCGTTCGCTCGTAAATATATCGATTAATCTTCGGGTTTTTTTATTTAATAGTAGCTTATAAAGGTGAGTATAGGAATTAAAGAATAAAAATGGGAAGAATGGGTAGTTTAAAAGGGAAGGATTATAATGGGAAAAGATAATTTAAAATATTTATATTATAGGGTAATAATTGGTTTATTTACATTATGGTAAAGTAAGTATTATTTACAGGTAAATATATGCCCGCTTTTTAGAAATAATTTATAAAATCGTTTCGACGATTATAATAAAGGTGATTAAATAAATAAATTAAATTAACCTATTGCCTGGCATCTTTTCTTTATAATAAATTATTCCTTTTAATAAATTATTTACCTTTCTGGCTTATCCTGCACGTACTTTTTTATTTTTTCTATAATTTTTTCGTATACCTAATTTCCTTTTAATCTATTATTAATTATTTACCATTAAATTCTCTTTTATTTTTCTTTTTTACGTACTTAATTAATCACCTTTTCTGCCATTTAATCCATTATATTTTGTTTTAATAAAAGAAAGCTTCCTATCGATAATTTATTTAATAAGGATAAGTTAAGCTTACGCCTTTATCCAAATATTTAAAAAAAGACTGGCATACCTTATTTTCGAAATCTTAATGGCCGTTTTATTTCTTATATTATTTTTGGCAATCCTCCTTTTATTTTCGTCCGAATTAATAATAACGAGGTTTATTTCCATAATCGTCGTTATTCCCTTGGGTTCCAGCGCTCGAGCGCTTGGCTTATTAATAAGCCTTTTCCTTGCTTTATCAAATTATCTTTATATCCCATAAACTTTATTTAGTTTAAGGTATATTTTTCCATCTTTTATAATTTAAAAAATAATGCTAATTTTAATTAAAATTAATTAAAAATATCACCATTTATAAGTATATCGGTGCCGGTTGCGATTTTTATAAAATTTAAATAATTCCTACCAATTATTTCCTTTTTTTATATATATTCGGTCCCTTATTTATAATTTTAAAGATTTTCGGTATTATTAAATACTTAACTGATAAAAGAAATAATATATTTTAACCAATTTTTATTAAAAAACGAGGAGGTGGTTACCTTAGTTGGTATATAGCTTAATTAAATAAAAAGCAGTTTTATATTTTTGCTTTTTTTATTGGGGTGTTCGGTTATATTATTAATAATTATTATTCTCGTTATTAATATAAATGGGAGATTAGTACTGCTGGTCGATTATATAATTATAACGAATATTACTGCATTTGGCCTAAGGGTCGATATATTATTTTAAAGGGCAAATTCTTTAATATATGCTTTAATTACGCTTAGGGTTTAAAGGAGTGCTCCTATATACGTTATCCTAATTATACTTGTATTATTAAGGAAAAAAATACTAATAATTAAAATAAGGATTATTTTCTTTCTCCGGGTTATAATAATAAAATATTCGGGTGGTCTTATTATTATAATAATAATTTTAAAGGTAAAGATAATAATTTATTGGTTAAATATAATAATTAGTTTCGCGTAAATAATTATTTTTAATTTATTTTAATTGCTCGTCCTTTTTTTAATAAACTATGGTTCATTTATACTAAATAAATAATCGATTACTTAGGTGGTAAAAATAATATTATTATTCCAAATTAATTTTGCCGCCTTAGCTTTTTCGAATATATTCATGGTATATTTAATTATACTTTTAGGGTACCAGAAATTCCGAACCCTGATTTTTAAAAATTATTTTGGTTTATCGATAATAAAAAGTTTCCCAATAAATGGGATAATCTTTGGTTACCCGTTAAAGTTATTAGTAAAAATTTTAATAATAATATCCGTAATTTTTTATAATTATAAATCCCTATCGGTATACCTCGTTTTATTTCCAAGATTATTGGCTTTTATATAGGCGCACCCTTTCGTTATATAATTATTAAGGATACCGCTAAAGTTTATAATAACCGATTTAATATAAATTAAAATCGCGGTGCCCTTATTCGCGGTAATTTTCTCCCAACGGGTTAAAAAAATAATTCCAATATTTTTTTTAATTAAAAGTAAAAGGTAATGTCCGATAAGTTTAACCTTTTCGAGTTTATAAAAAATATCCCTCCTATTTTATTTAAGGTCCCAAAGCTCGCTCGCACTAAAGGCCTTATTACGCTTATACTTATTCCCACTCCTCGTGGGCTATTTGCTTTCCATTCGCGGAAATTCCTTTTCGCCAAACGATTAAAGGTAAAAAATAAAGGAAAAGGAACGAAGTAATTTAAACTAGGCCTGTATTATAATTTTTTTTTTTTTTTATACTTCTTTTATATGCGCGTACCCAAGTTGGCTTGGGTCTTTTTCCCCAGGTTTTTTTCGAGCACTTAAAAGGAAAAGAACTTTATTTTCTAAGCCGATTAGGTATACGCACTTTAAAAATTATCTTATATGGTTTTTTTTTTTTTTATAATTTAAATAAGCGTGAAAAAATAAAACATAAATTAAAATATCACGCCTTTTTTTTTTACTTACACTTATTTCCGGGGTCTTTTTATAGGGCGTTTTTAAGGAAATATCGGGTGTTTTCTTGGTCGTCCGACTGGTCGCTTTACTGGTAACTTTTTTAGTTATAATGGAATTTTTCTAGGGCGTTTTACCGGACACTTAGGTGGTGGTTCTTTTAATACTTCGGTGGTGGATTATAATCCTTTTTTTAATTTTAAAAATAATAATGATTTTTTAAAGTTAATATTTATTAATATTAAAAAGGCAAATGTTTTATTATAAAAGGATAATAATATTATCCTTATTATTATCGATAATAATCCGGTTATTATTAATAATAATAATATGGTTTTGGTCGTCCATTATTTAAATATATTTTAATAAAATAATTTAAATTGGTTTAATATTATAGGGTATTTTATAGGTATTCCATTAAATTCCTTTAATAAGTATAATCCATTCCTTAATTATTCTTTTATCCTATAAGGTCCCATCCATTTATCTCGAAACTTTACTTTTTTATTATAATTTATCGTTTATACCGTATTAAACACCAATATTTAATTTATATTAGGTTTATCCTTTAATAATACCTTTTATATTTTTTTTTATATATGCGCCAATAAATATACTGTTTTTTTTTTTTAATACTTAATAACGAGGTCTTTTATTTATTAAATATCTTCCTATTTTCTTTATAATATTCGAGTCCTCGCTTATAAAAGTTTATCTCGATTTTTTATTTTCCTTTAATCGATAAATCTTTAAAAACCATATTTAATTTTTAATAAAAATACAGAATATTTTTTAAAAATTAATTTATATAAAGTCCTTTTAATCGATACTCGTACCGTAAAGTTTTCTACCAAAATTATAAAAGCTAGGTTTTTATACCATTTTCCCGTTATTTTTTTTAAAGCGCTCGCTAAAGTGTAATATCCTCCTTTTATTATACCATTGGCTTTTAAATTATAAACCGAAATTTAAATCTTTTAAATTCCTTTTTTTTCTAGCTTTTCGGAAAGCTTTACCTTAAACTTTAATCTACTATTTATTATTATTATATTTAAATATCCGAATTTTATAATAATATATTTAATAAAAAACTTTATTAATTCTTTAATATTCGTGCGTCCGAGTAATTTTATAATAATATATCCGGATAAATTATCTTTTATTTTTAATAAGTATTTATATTTTCCACTTTTAGGTATATATTATATATTAAAATAAACCTTATAAAATATCCCTCCGGGTGATATATAATAGGGTTCTTTTAAAGGTTTTTATAAGGCGTTTGCTTAATATTTAAAATATATTTCCATTATTTTTTATACATTTTAATAGGATTTTGGCCAATACCAATACCTTTTTAATTATTTATAGGTAATATATCGCCCTTTATATTCCATCTTTAAATATACGGTTGTAAATAAGCGTGCCCGTTTTTCTTTATCGTTTACCATTATCCTATCTCCAAATCTCTTTTTTGGTTTAGCTTTTTTAATAAGCTTTTTATTATTAATCTTAAATTTAAGTGCTTAAATCCTAAAAAATATAAACTTGCGTTTATTTTTTTTAATATTATTTGGTAATCGTAAAAATAATAAGTAATATGCATACGCTTAATATAGGGATAAATAAAATCCAGGTAGAATTTCTAATTTAGAATAATAATTATTAGCGGTGGAAAAAGGGGCTATTAAATTTGCTTATATTATTATTATATCGATCGGATTAAAAGTCCATGGTTTATATATAATCGCATTAAATTAAGCATCGACCCATTTATCGATATCCTTTTCGTTTTTAACGTCCGCCAGGTTTAATAGTACTGGTGTTTTCCTTAATAATTTATCTATTACCTTATACTTTACTCCAGGGATATGCTTAATTTCGAAATTAAAATACCTTATTTAAATTAGCCAGCGTATAATTAAGGATCCTGGTATATTCGATATTGCCCTATTAAGTTAATATATTAAAACTTAAGCGTCCACCTTTAATAAAAATCTGATTCTATACAGGTAATTCCTTAATCTTTTTATAATTTTTAATATTACCCTGTATTTTTTTTTTATCGCATTATATTTTTTCTTTACGTTTAACCATACGCCGCTTTTATAATAAACTAGGTAACGTTTTCCATTTATTTCTTATATTAAAACACCTTCCCATTCTTTTAAAAAAGCATTTATTATTAATATAATCTAACTATAACCTTTTTTATAATATAATAATATTAATACTGGCTGTATTATAATTGCTTTTTAAAGAATTCTTATCGCCTTTATCTAATCGCTCTTTTATATAAAAGGTATATTTTTTTTTAATAATTTAATAAGGGGTTTTAAAATTTATATATAATCCTTAACCCAAATTCGATAATAAACCATAATACTTAAAAAGGATTTTACGTCCGTAACGTTTAAACACTTCTTTTATTCCCGTATTTTAATAATCTTTGCTTTTTTTGGTGTACGGCTATTCGTACCATAAATATAACCAATAATTACGTATAATACTTTGCATTATTATAATTCTTTTCCATTAATCGTGCATTTTAATAATTCCACATTGGTTAAAACCTTATTTATATTAAGTAAATATTCTGCCATAAAATATTACACGCCTAGAACTGCGGGTATTTTTTCACCATTATATATAATTATAGGTCCTTTAATAATTATATTATCCAGGAATACTCGATATATATTAAAATATAATTTACCCAAAATTTGCTGAATTATTCGTATAAACTATATAATAAAATTGGTTATTTTTTACGGTAATATGTATATTTATAATAATCCGATCGCCATTATAAAGGTGGTAAGGTCCCTTAATTTTTAATCCAGTGGTACCTAATCGTATTCACTAAAAAAATTAAAAAGGCATAATATTTTATTTATACCAAAGTTTTTAAAGTACTCCTTTATACCAGAGGGAATAAATACATTTTATATGGTTTTTTTATTAATCTTTATTACCGAATTAATTAATCTAAGTCCTTTATCCTTTTTATTTATTAAAAACCAAGGGTTTCGGTACGGTATATAATTCTTTTTTAAAATCCCTTAATTTAAGCGTTTTTTTAATATTTTAATTACCTTAATCCTTAAAGCTTTTAATATCGGGATCGATAATGCTTACTATACCTTATACTTTATTACCTTTAATATTTATAAGGGTATAATAAATCTTCGGATTAATTTATAATTTGGAAAATCCCATACCAAAACTGCTTTTTTATTCTTTAATATTCGAGCGAATACTTATTTTTTTTTCTTATTAAAAACTTCGCATTCTTATAAAATATATTCTAATCTTTTATTTATTAATTTTATTCCAATTATTAAGTTAAAAAACTTTGGTATAAGGCTAAGGAAATACTTTTTAAATATTAAGTTTTTTATTTTATATTATATTTTTTCCTATACCTTTTACCTTTAATTTGGGTTACCTTTAGGTGTAAATCCGTTTAAGGGTATATTATCTCTCGGATAAATTTTATTAAGTTTTAATTTATATATGGTCTTTATTTTTAAATAATCTCTCGCTTAAATATTAAGGTTCTCGATCCTTCTCCCCAAAGTTTTTTATATTTACTAATATTAAATTTTATCTCCTTTATATAAATATTATATAAGGATATCTTTTAACTCCAGGTATAAAATCAGCTTTATTATATTTTCAGCCATAATTTAATTTATCGGATAAATATTATATTCTTCTAAATTATATAATAAAAAAACTTTTGCCTTATTATTACCAATCCCCATTTTCTTAAGGCTGGTAATTATTATTTTAATTACTTTATTTTTCCCATAATAACTGGAATTTTAATTAATCCTTTCTTAAAATAAAGTGTACACCTAATCCTAGGTAATCCTTTTATTTTTTCGAATTAAGGTAGAATTTTAATAATAAATAATATTATTAATATATATTACCGGGAATTCGAGTTAATATTTATAATAAAAAATATTATTCTAGTTTTGCACTTATTTCCCAAATAAATATCTATTATGGTTTTTCCAGTAAATTAATATGGTTTATTAATATTAAATATTTTATAAATAATTAAATAGGGTAAAAAAATTAATCCGTATTTTTTGGCCAATTTAAATAATATAATATTATAAAATGCTCCCGTATTTATAAACGTGCGATAAACTGGAAATATAATATATCCGTAATATACTGGGATTTATAATATTTTTAATATATCTCCCAATTATATTTAATATAATTCGTATAAAAATTCTTTTCATTCATTTTTTAAATATAAAATTTGCTCAATATTATTAATATTTATTCCAATAAATTTATAAAATCCCTCCACTTTAAAGAAAATATTTTCGTCCTATTCCTTATTATTTTCGAATATTAATCCTATTTTTAATCCTCCGATTCCATTTTTAAAGTTTGCTTTTATTATAATGGAATTTCCTTAAGCATCCACCTTTTTTACTTTCACGATTTATATAATATATAATCCTATAATTTTTAATAAACAATTGGTTAATTTTTTTACCTAGGTAAGGTTTTTTCGTGCGTATTAAAAAATTAATAATCGAATAATCGATCGGTAAAGATTTTCTATGGTAGCTTTTTTTCCTTTAGAATTTTCCCTAATATTAAAAGCCACTCTCTTTTAATTGTTTTTTATTTCTTTTTTATTAATAATCATTATTCGATTTTATTATTTTAGGAATAGGAAAAATCGCTTGGAATTTAATTATTTTTAATATTAGGAATAGGCCATAGCCATTTTCCTTTGCGTATTTTTTTATAAAGCGGACGATGGTCGATTTTATTTAGGTACTTTAAACATTTTTAGGTTTAAATCTTAACCTTTATAATGGTTTTTTAATTTCTTAAAGGTTTTATACCCTTTCTATCTGGTTATATCCTTCTTTATTATATTTGGGTTTAATATATGGACTTTAATAAGGATTATATCCTCCGCTATTAGCTTATTATATTTCGGGTACTTTTTTTAAATTTTTAAAAAATTATTATAAATAAAATCTTTTTAACTCGGAATACGCTTAACGGATAATTAGGCTTAATATAAAATGCCCAGTTTAGGTTCTCTGCAAAGCCCCATGGGATATCTTCTCCTATAGGGGACTTTTTAAGTTTTTTAATATATTTGGCTTTTAAAAAAGTCCATTTATAAATTTGGCCGGCTTTATATAATTATATAAAAATAACAGTTTTTATTCCGATTCTTTTATATATCCTAGCAATCCAGTGTTTATTAATAAAAATACGGAATTCTACTATATTTAATAACTCCGGTATATAAGTATTCCCCTTAATACCTACTTCCCACGAATTATATAATATCCCAACCTTTTAATATATCTTATTAATTATATTATTAATAATCGCCTTATAAAAGTTTATTCGATGGCCGATTTTAAAATAATATTTATAATACTTTCCTTTTAAGGGTATTATTTTAATCGGTATATTTTTTATGGTTAAAATCCTAACCTCCATATCGAGATTATTCGTTAATAATAAGAATAATAAAAAATATGGTAAATCCGACGAATTCTGGTTTTTTTTTAAATTATCCATTATTATATAGGCGTTTACTTAGATCTTATAAAATTCTTTGATTTTCCTTAAAGTCTTATCCTTTAAAGGAAGATTTTTCCCTAAATTTATAAAGTACCGGTTAATCGTTTATCGAATTTATTCTTTTATATACTTTATTAAATCCTTAATATTATAAATGCCTAATCTTTTTATAATTATATTTAAACTTTTATCCTTTAATCCAATATACGTGCTTAAAAAATATATCGATTTTATCTTCTTTTTACTCTTACTCCCAAAGCTTATCCACTATTTATTCTTTTATTAAAATATAAAATGGCGATTATAATTTTCCGGTAATATCCCTATATAATATATTCGCTTTTTCTTATTTATTTTAGGCTTAATTAAATAAGCGTCGTTTATTTTACCAGTTTTCTTATATTATATAACTGCTCGGTTATATAGGTTTTAAAGGCAATCCATAATATTTATTAATTCGCCTGGCCTATAAAGATTATTAATATTTTTTACGTCCAGTTTTTCCATAAGTTTTCCCAATATATTATATAGGATGGGTTTTAAGAAATAATTCGCGGAATCCTTTAAAAGTCCTTTATTCCTTACTTTTATTAAAATCGCTCGCTAATTATTAAAATATTACTGGATTAATTCGTAGGTAAGGTCGATTTAAAAATTTTATAAATCGGCGTACTTTTTTTAAGGATTTCGATATAAAAATTCGTTTTAAAAAATAAATCGTTTTATTATTAATATTAATAATTTTCCGTAATCCGCCTTTATATCCTTTAAATTTATAATTCTTTTTTCCACTTTATTATAATAATAATCTGGTAGATAAAATATCCGTATTATTATTCTTAAACCTGTATTTATTATAATTTGGTCGTATTTAATAAGCCATAATATCGTATTTTAACCCTTAAAATATTTTAAATTTCCTTTTCCCAGTTTAGGTTTCTTATTTTTACGGGAGCACATTATTTAAGGAAATATTTTAAAAATTTGGTAAAATTTTACGGTTTTTTTTAAATCTGGGTATATATTTTTAAACTTTTTTATTAATCGCTCGGATATATATTTATATATAGCCCATATTATACGCCAATAATTATCTTAATCCTTTATTATTATTAGCCCCATTATTATTATATTATTCGGGTCGCTAAATCTCGATAATTTGCCCCTACCGATTTATTTACGCGATCTTTTCCCTTAATAACGGGATCTAGATTTTTCCCGGTCGCTCGAATAGGATAAGGGTACGGAATTATTCCCAGTATCTCGGAATCGATTAAAAGCTTTTTTTTCCTTGGTTTAAATAATAGTTTAAAATGGATTTTAAAATAATCTGGGATCGCCTTATACCGGAATGGGTAACCGGGACTTTTCTCCCCCTCCTAAATTAAGATTAAAAAATACTCTGCGCTTCTTTTTCGCACGCTTGGGCTTCGGTTTTTAAGGAATCTCCGTCGAAGGTCCTGGCTTTAGGTCCTTTTCCTCCTTTGGAGATTATGGTTTGGGCTTTATACCTTGCCCTTTAAGTACGCTTAATATATTACCGGATGGATTTTATAAAAGGTATAATTTAGGGTAATTAGGCCTTTATACTGGTTAAGGACTGATTTATTATATGGATTTAATCTCCTTTTAAAATTCTCCTTTTTTTATTATAACACTTATTATAAAATATTAAAAATAATTCTTTTCCTTTTTTTATTAGCTCGCTTAAGCAGGAGAAACTTTTAACCCTTTTTTAATATAATATAAAATGGTATAATACTTTTTACCTTTTTACCTTCCCCTAATATAAGGAGAAGCTTTTAACCCTTTATTTAATTATGGTTTTTTACCAAAGCTAAACCCCCTTTTTAAATGCCGAGATTATCCGACCTTTTTTTTTAAAATATATATTATTTATTATTTTTTAATTCGAGTAGGCCTGGTTGCTTATTTTTGGGAAAGGATACGATATCGGTTTTTAAGATTATTTTACGGTTTTTTACGACCGGCTTAATATATATATGCTAAATTTTTAACCCTTTATTTTATTTTTTTATTGGTTTAAAACGAAAAAGACTTTTTTTACGCCCTATTTTAGGGCAATGCGATAATCCTTTTCTTATATTTAATACTTAAAACATATTGGTATTACTTACTTTGGTCTTAAGCGCCCGCTTATTTAAACTTTTAAAATCCCTGGATTTTTTAAAAATAACCGAAAAAAATCCTCCATAAAGGGGGCATTAAATAAGAAATAAATAAAGGTATTTTATTATTTTTATTAATAAAGAATAAGTGTTTTGGTAAATTTAATAGGATAATAAGTATATAAAAAGTGAACACCTTATATTAGGGTAGTGAATATTATAAGAAAGAACGTTATTATTATTCTTATAAAATGCCAAGAGTTTAATCCTTATATAGGTATACGCCCATAAATAAGGAAATCTCTTATCATTCTAATCTACCTATTATTAAGGAAAAACTAAAAACTAATAATAATCCTACATAAAGAAGTAAACATCTAATGCTTCCTTTTCAATATAATAATTATCTTTGGCTTAATAAGTTTTATACAGCCGAAAATAAAGATTTTAAAAAATATATATTAATTTTACACTTCGATCCTTCTTATAATGGTTATACCCCTTATAAAGAATTCCGTATTAAAAAAACTATTGAATAATACGGTATAAGAGTAAAATATTAAATATTTAAAGGATTATTTTAAAATTATTCTCGGCGGCCCTAATTTTTTAAAAATTATAAATATTTTAAATTTGGGGGCTAAAAATATTCCCGGCCTAACCAGGCCTTTTATATAACCGGTATAAGGGTTTGGTTTTTTTAACGTTTATAATTAAGGGGGTGGCCAAAATAAAGCTCCTAAAGGAAATAACGGTAATGGCGCGGCGGCCTTTTACGCTTTTACTCGTTATAAGGATTTACGCTTTTATAAAAAATAAGGAATATTATAAATTTTTTAAAATTAAACCATAATTTCTTTATCCCGCAATTAATTCTTTTATTATTACTAAAATAAAAATTATATTATATAGGATTATTTAATGGTATCCTTTAATATAAGAAATTAAATTTTCCTATAAAGGAATTTTTACTCTTATATATAACCCTTTAAATAGGGATCCCGCCCTCCTTTTTTTATAAATTAAACGAATAAATTAAAACTTAAACAGGTAACCTTTTTCTAAAATTTAAAAAACTATTTTTAATTATTATTTATAAATGGTTTAAAATAAGGCCATTTAATATGGTATGGGAACGGAAAAAAGGAAATATAAAAATATTCCCTTTTAAACTTTTAAATAAGGGAATATGGTTCTTTTTTTATATACGTGTATATACCTCGGGCTATTAACGGAGCTTTAAATATATAATTTCTACTAGGTCTTTTTATAATATTTGGTTTTAAATTAATTAGGGGCTTATTATTACTTAAAAAAAGGAATAGAAAAAAAAGGGGGAATTTCTTTTTATATAATAATTCCTTTAAAGGTCTCGTAATACTATACAGCTTTATTTTTCCATAAAAGCAATATCACCGAATTCTTCCATGGCTATTATTAGGATTTAAAATCGTACTTTTTTCCTTATTCCTGGAAAAGGTATTTTTCCCGATTTCCGCTTTTCGTTTTTTAATTTTTTTATATTGCGTGGTTTTTTTGGCCGTAATACTATAATAATATATTCGGTTAAATTTTTTTTTCCTCCTAATTATTACTATAAAATATTATTATTCGGCGTTGGTCCTTACCTAAACTTTTGAATATATTATCCCTAATATGGCCTTTTAAATTATCCTTTTTATTACTTAATCCTATATAATCCTCTCCTAATTTATCATTCCATTTTAAATAAAATTCCCATTTTTTCCAAATATTACTACTAATTCCTACCGGCTTACTCCACCATCCGTTTTTTTAAATAAACTTTTTAACCCTATTATTTTTAATTATATACTTAAAGGGAGGGCTCCCTTTATAAAATTCCCTAAATTATACCGTTTTTCCTTTATTTAAAAATTTATAAATAATATAAGGTCCTATCCATTAAGGGTTTTATTTATCCTTTATACTCCTAACTTTTATAATTAATATCCATTATAATATTAAATCCCCTTTTTCTAATAAAATCTTCCTTATTTTCCCGTTATTCTTTTTATCCATATATTTAGCCCTGGCTTCCCTATTCCATTATAAAATTCGGGCTGCCTTCGCCAAATCAGTTTTTTTCCGTTTTATTATCCGGCTCCTTTTCGCCAAAAATCCGCGTACGGTATATTACCTTTTTAATTAATTATTCTTTAAACAGAAAGCGCCATTTTAATAAAGGTGACCATTTTTTAATCGTATAATAATACGTATAGGCAAAATCCTATAATTTAGTTTATTATAATTGTTTATATTATTAATACCCCTAGGTACGTATTAACCCAATTACCGCCTAATTTTAATAATATATCCCTAATATTTAAATAGTGGTATTTTATTCCCCCTTATAATTATAAATTATATACCGATACCGTAATTTTAACCAGGCCTATTCGCTTTATAAATTTATTTAAAAACCCTCGGTTTTCCGGTCCTTCATTAATTACCAATTTCCTATATATCCTATACCTATAAATTATATTTTACCAAATAAAATTGGCCATTTAGCCTACGGTGGCGTTTTATAATAATCGCCCTTTAATTTATCCTATTAAATTATATTTGGCCTATATACTATAAATATACCCTTTCCTTAATGGTATTTAAAAAATATTAAATAAAACCTTAAAAAAGGGGATTAAAATAAGGTTAAATTTTTTTAATAATATTTTAAACTTTTAAGGGTTTTATTTTTAATAAATTAGGCACGTTTTTAATACCTCTTATACCTATTTTTATTATCCTTTTTAATAATAATATTTAATAATAAAATTAAATATGGTATTTTATGCTTTATACCCTTCGTAAATATAATTATTTTAAATAATATATTTCCGGGTTTAATTATTATTAACCATTAATTATAATTATAATTTACCCCTTAAGGTTTTACACCAAAATTTCTGATGCCTTATTAAATAATTTAAAGCCTTCCTTTTCTAATAAAGGAATAATTTATAAAAAATATCGCTGGGTTTTTTTAAAATGATAAGAAAATACGCTATTTTTTGGGATTTATTACTTTATATTTTTTCTCCCAAAATCTTAATATCCCTTTAATCTTATATAATCCTAAGTATATATAATTATATATTAATAAAATCTTTAATATTTTCCTTTAATTTATTATTTTCCTCGTTTAAAGGTTCTAAGGGCTTTTATAATAATATATTTATTATAATATTTTTATTTTTTAATATATATTCCATATTAAAATTAAATTACCGTATTTATATAATCCATTTAATAATAAATACTCCGGATAGGTTAATAGTATTATTATTAAATTAATACTTTATATTAACCGTATTTATCCTAAAAATAAAATGCGCGCGGTATAAATAATTTCGTAATCGTTTTAAAGCTATAAACAGCCCTTTATATTTTAATTTAACCAAATAATATATTCCTTTGGCTTTTTTTTAATAACCGAACTTGTACCTCGTTATTAAAGCCTTTCCTTTTCTTTTTTGGCCGATCCATACCCCCTATCCGGTTCCTAATATATTTGCTTTAATAATAATACACTTTACCTTCGAGGAATAATTAATTTTAACCGAAACTGGGGGTAATATTAAGGCTTATTTAAAAATCTTTATTATCCTCGTATATTTTTCCTCTTAAATAAACCGCGCCCCCATACGGGTAAACCCGCACAAGGGTTTAATAATATAAATAAAATCCTTAATAAATATTCGGTAAAAAACCACCATATTAATAAATCTTTTAATATTCGATATATTTTTAAAAACCGTTTATTTTTTAATTTTAATAATGTTGGCCTATTTAAAATTATGGCCATTCGTTCCGCATATAAAACCTATTATTACGGCTAATTTTTGGCACCATTTGAATTTAACCATAAAAATCGTGGTCCCGGCCAGCTTATTCCGTAATAATATTTAATTTAAATTCCTAATATATTCGGCCATATATTACCGTACCCCTGGGTAAACTTTTCGCCCATCGTATATAATAATAAGGCCTTTAACCGCAATATTATTAATAAATATCCTGCATATTATTAAAATAAAACCTAAAAAAATAATAAAAATAATCCTGCAAAATTAAGTAATATTATTCGTTCCTTCTTACGGAAGCGTGGTTATTCTAAATAAACCCGCGAATATTATAAGGTAATAAAATCTCGGGATTTTAAATTAAGCACCACTTAATTATATCCGGAGTAAAAATCCAGGAGTAAAATAAACTGGTAATAGGTTATATCTTTTATAAACTTATCGATAATTAAAGCTATAAAAGTATTATAAATTATAACCGAATTAAACCTTTCCGTTAAATTAATTAAGGGGTATTTCCCATTTTTTTTAATTAAAAGCCAGGGGTTATAATACACCGCTTAGTTTAATTTAATCACCCCCTTTTTTTTTCGCTCCTCGAATATTTCGATTATTATTATTATTAATGCCTTAAGAATAGGAATACTTTTAATCTACCACCCTATATAAAATACCGTATTAATTTTTTAAAAAAGAATTATATTAAGGTTAATTTTACCTAAATATTCCCAAAATTATACCAACGCTTATTTTTTATTTATAAATATATTTATAAATATTCTTTATTTTTTCCCTTATAATTCCTCGAAGAATTCCAAAATCTCTTCTTTTTTTTTTAATATAAGCCTGGTACCACTATACCCTACCTTATATAATCGTGGGTAAATATATTCGCTTTATTTAATATTATTACGATTTTTTTCTAATAATTTATTTTTTCCCCACTTTTTCTTATACCAGTCCAGGTTTACGGGGGCCGCTTTATATCTTATTTAAATATCCACGGGCTTTATTTTATCCGCCATACGTTTATATATAATAAAAATATTAATAATATTAATATTATTAAAAGGAAATACCTTCTGGGCTTCGCCAATACCTAGGATTTTATTAATAATAAAATCTTATATTCTTTTTTTATTATTTCGCAATTCCCGATTATTACCTTTATAATATTCTCCTAAGAAAACGTCCAACCTTTTTCTGGTAATTTCTTTTTTATAATTAGGGTTCCGTAGATAATTATAAGGTTTCCTACATCTTTACCCCTTTGGTTAATAAAAAATAACCTTTATATTTGGTTTTTCGGTCTAAATCTCTTTATTTAAAAATTTCTCCCTTTCTTATGGCCTATTAATATACCCCTCCAGAGGCATATCCTGCTTAAACTTTTTTATAAGGCGCTTAATTTCCTTTATAAAAAATTAAACAATTACTTTTTCGTTATCCGAATTTAAAATTTGTATTATATAAGCAGGGATTTTAATTCTACCAGTACGGGATTTCCCTAATCCTATACTGGCCTCTTTTTTTTATTAATCCAATTATAAGGGTTTTTTGCATTTTTTTTTAAAAACCTTTCTTCCCTAAAAATAAATATTACGGAATATTTTTCCACGTTTTTTTTCCAGAATTAGGTTTATAATAATAATAATATAATTATTCCCTTTTATTTTGAACTCCCCGATTAATATATTACGCTTCTTATTATAGCGCTATTTCCACCCTATTATTATAATAAAAGGCATTCCTAATATTATTTTTGGCGGCCCTTTTCGATTTTCTTCTGGTATACAAAAATTCTGCCTAATACGTTTAAGTTTTAAAAAAATATATACCCATTATCGTATAATTAAGGCTAAATTAATCTTTTGGCCATTATAACCAAAAAACGGAACTCGCGCCTAATAAACCTTAAAGCCGTATTCCTAAGCATAGGTTTATTTTAAAATATTGGTTTCCGCGCCTAGATTTATAATACCCTTGGCCAGCCTATTTTTCGGCACTTTTATATATATTAATAAATACGGGCTTGGGTAAAGGAAAAAGGGGATTATTAAAAGGATTAATATTAATGGGTTAAAAACATTAACCGATTAAGAAATTACCTTTCCTTTTTTTAATATTACCGCTTTTAGGCCGCATGGCAGGTTGATAAATAGGACCTTAAAGTTTATATACTTATATTATTAATATAATTAAATATATATAAAGTTTATAAATTTTAATTCCTTCGGGGGTATATTATTAATAAAACGTACCTTTATTTTAACCACCTGGTAAATATTCAATTTATTTAAAATCACCTATTAATATTCCTTTGGCTTTTTACCCTTATAAATAATTTTATTAATAATTTCCTTTACCCTTATTTTATTTACCAGTTTTTCCTATAAGGTTATTCTTATAAATTATAATATTTATAATACCTTCGTAATTATTAACCCGTAAGGCCTCCCTATAATCTTTATAAATTATTTTTCCATTACTTTTTAAAAAATTAGGTCCGTAAACTTTAAGGGGTCCTTACGCTTATTACCTACAGGCGCCTTTTCTTTCTTTTATATATTATATTCCATTTTTTCCTTTATCGCGCCCAATATTCTTTCGTGGCCAAAATCCTTTTTTTTTCCTTTAACGCCTTCTTTTTCCCCAGCCGTTTTAACCTTATTTTCCACTTTTACTCTTTGCGAAGGCCTACCTCGTCCTTTTTTAATTTTTTCCTAATTATAATTAAAAACCGTTTACGCCGTTTTATTATAAATATTAATAATAAAGGCTTCCGTTATTATTTCCGCTTTTATATCCTCCTAATTTTCCTATAAATACTTCTTAACCATTATTACCTTACCTTTTATTATAATAAATGGTTAATTATTTTAAACATTATTATTTTTAGGTACTTTAAAAACCTTATTGGTTAAATTTATTTATAGTTGGTATTTTTAAAATACCTGGTTTTTTTTATTAATTGGGCCAGGTATATTTTTTTAAAAACCAGGGGTTTTTTATAATTATATTCTGGGCTTTTTATACAGGATCGTGCTAATCCTTAAACACCTTTTTTTATTTATAATGTTATAAGGATATTATTATTATTAATACTTCTTCCGTAATTATATTATTAAACGTTTTAATAGGCCAGGTATTATATTCGTTTTTTTCGAAATCCTATTTTAATATTTAATAAAAGGGGTATTTATAAAAAACTCCGTTAATTTAATTTTAAATATCCCACAGGTAATTATATAATATAGAATTATTTCCTAAACACCAATAATATCTTATTATTTTAGTTTAATACTGGGGCCTTTTATTAAAACTGATTATTAATATAAAAAGTGCTTATACCTTTAAAATCTTTAAAGGAATTATACTGGTTTCCTGGGGGAATTCGGCCTAAATATAATAAAGGCCCCGCGTATAGTCCCGTCCAATTTAATAAATTTAATTAGGATTATAATTATAATAGTTTTTATATTAAGGCTTATCCTTTTTAATTCTACCGTTATCCAGCACCAGCTTTATTTCTTCGCCTATTCTTTAATTTAATAACGTATATATATTAGCCACGCTTAAAATACTTAGCTTTTTAATTAGGTCTTATTTAATTACTTTAGGTAGGATTAATTGGCTAATTAATATTTTATCGCTTGCTCGTAATCGGAGCGCGGGCGGTAAATCGCGGGGGTCGGTCTAGTTCCTTTAGGCCATTTTGGTTATATTATATCGGTTAGTTTATTAAAATTAAGGATCGATGGGGTTATGCGCGGCTTCTTTAATGCGGGCGGTGGTCGCTTTTTTTTCCTATTAAAATTTATTTCCGAACAGCTTTAGTATTTTCTTACGCTAATCTAAAAACGCTTTAAGCTTTTAAAAAAGTTCCTCGTAAGTTTTAAGGTATTGGTCGTTATTTATAATCCTTATAAAATTGTATAATTAAGCCCACGATATATTATCGAAGGCGTTTAGGAATGCGTTTAATAAAATAATATTATTAATATAACCCGTATGGTTTTTCTTATATTAAATAAACCGGTATTTTTACCCCGTAATATATAACAGTTATTAATTAATATTTTTATAAGCCAGTTTTGGTAAGCGAAACGCTTCAGGTCTACCATATTACGGCCTTCCTAAAAGGTATCCTTATTTATAAATTCCGTTTTTAAGGCCTTTTTCGCTTTAATCCATATTTTTCCTAGAATAAATAATTCGACTGGTTTAGCGTAAGTATTAATATAATATTATATAATATAATTTATTTTTTACGCATTATTTATAAATACTGTTTATTTAAATATTCGATTTAATTAATACGTATATTGGGAAATATTATTTCCCTTAAATATTACGCTCCCCTATATACCAGGGAATGGTAACGGTAATCGGACTATAATATATTAGTTTATTTCCTAAGGATTATATTAATTAATATTAAATATTATTTTTACAAATTGGCCGGGAAATAATATTCGTTTTATCCCTTAAAATATCGGAAAAACATTCGTATTATATTTTACCCGGGGCACTGGCGCAATAAAAATTCTTAATAACGGGATCTTAAATAAGGGAGGATTAAAAGGCGATCGCTTAACTCCTTGTTTATATGGTAAGGTTTAAGCTTCGTTGGCGCTTTCGGGTATTTGCGCTTTTAAAAATCGTTTTTAGGCCTAAGGCCTATTTATAAAGCGTTTTTTGCCTTCCTTTACCGTAATAATATTTTGGTAAAAAAACCTTCGCCGCGCCTTACCTTAAAAATATAATATAATAAATTCAAATGGTGGAATAACTTTTAAGAATTAAAATAATTGATAAAAAATGGAAAGAATTATAAAAGTTAAAATTTAAACAGGTTTTTTCAGGGGGTAATACAGTATAGGACTATTTTTCCTTAACCCTAGGCTAAAGAATTATAAACGGTCCCTTAAAATCGAAAATAGTAATAATAATAATGCTTTTTAAACCTTTTAAGCGTAATTATGGGATTTTTATAATTTAAAATAAGGAACCTACGTTACCTCCTTATTAATTACCCTCCCATTTTCGGGGTATTAATATTATCCTTCCGGGGCCCCAATAAATCTTATCCCTTATATCCCGCGCCTTGCGTTAAAAAATTTTAAGCTTTATAAGTATACCACTTTACCGTTCTCTTTAATCACCTTACCCCTTATTACCAATTAATCCGCTTTTAATAATTATTAACTTACCGGCTTTTTATAAGGCCGGGCGTAATATTGGCTAGCTTATTTAGGCTAAAAGGCCTCGCCTTACCTTCCCCTAAACTCTAAATCTTCCATAACTTCCTCACCGTATATTTATCCCCCCCCTTTAACCGCTTTTTTGGGTAAAGGATTAGGCGCCCTTAAAGGGGGTGGGGAATTAATTCTAATTCCATGGGTGGGAGCCTAAAAATCTGGCGTTTATAATCCATAAATTATTATAATTATCATATTTGCCTTTGGTTACGGTCCGATTATAATAAAACGTGGGACCCCTAAACTTTTCCCAAATAAATTTAATTTATAAGAGTTGTTTTTTTCTGGTAAGGCCTGTATAAAATTACCCTTTTACCAGATTCTTTAAAAGGGGATCGACCTTAATTTGGACGGGTAATTTATATTTTTTTAAACCCTTTAGGGAATACTTCCCCTGGTATTTATTAAATCGGGCACGGGGTTTAATATTAATAATAAAAAGCCAAATTTAACTTAGAAAACTATGGGGGGGGGGGGGGTTTAAGCCTTTATTCGAAAAACGACTTAATAATTATATTAATGGTATCCATTTTCCTTTATATTTTAAAGCGCTTAATGGCTTTAATCCTTTTTTTTTATTATACCCTTTAAGGAGCGGTAAAGGTATTCCATAATTCCTATTTTTTACTTACGGGGTTTTAGCCGGGATTATATAAATTATCCTTTCGCCACGCAGTTTTTAAGATCCTTTATAAGTATAAAAAGCCCCTATAAATTAAGCCCGGTTATTATATACTTTCTCCTGCTTATAAATAGAATATTAATATTATTTAATTTTACCTACTTTTTCCTAAATCGGTTTAAAATACCTTTATAATCTCCACCTTAATATTATTATCCCCTTAACCGGAATTACGCAAATTATCCCTCCGCCATATAATTTTTGGGATCTTTTTTATAATCGTAAATAAAATTATAATACGGGCCAATTTAAAGGCGCCTTATTTAGCCCTTAAACTTTCGCGGTAATTTTAACCAGCCCTAAATATCCCTTTTTCTTAGAACTTTTTTTAATAATATAAGGGCATTTTTATTACTTTCCCCCTTATTTTAAGTTTAATCGGAATTATATAAATCGCCCCTCTGTTATATAATTTTTGGGATCCTTTATAATTATAATACCCTTAAAGCTTAAACTGGGCTTATAAAAATATTCCTTCCATTTAAAAATAAGATTATAATCCTGCTTTTCTTTATACGTATTAATATTTTTAATAATCCCTTCCTTTGCTTTTTTTATAACCGAGCAAATAAAGGCTCCTTTATTATATCGCCCCTTAATTTTACGCCGAGTTTCCGTAATATAATGGGGGTTTAATTATTTTTTATTTTTTATTATTTGACTGATAGGGGTATAATAAAAATGTATAATTTTATTTAATATTCGAAGCCTAATCCTTTCTTGGCCTTCCCACCGTAATCATATACGCGTTTTTAATCGGTACCGGGCCTATTTTAAAATCGAATTCCTATTATTTGGCTTTAACCCTTATATGTTTATAATACTGCCAGGGTAATCCTATAATACCGTAAAATTTCCGTATTATTTGTTTTTTTTAAGGATATATTCCCTGGTTTTTCCGTAATAATAAATTATTTAAAGTATAAATAATTAATTTCCGAAAGGCTTTTAAACTCCGTATATTATATAGGTTTATTTAATTTTACCTATTATTACCCTTAATTTATTATACTTATTTTATCCTGAGGGTAATTTATTTTTAGCCAAATATTATGCTTTTACCACCGTAAAAGAAAAACTGCCCCCCTTGAAAAATATAATTTATATAATTTCTTAGGCTTTTATAATGCAGCGTATTAATCGGGTTTTAACTTTATTATAATATAAATATCCGTTTCCGTTTTTTATAATATAAATATTACGAACCTTTTACCAGTATACCATTAAAGGGTTCTTTTACCTCGATGTAATAATTTCCGCGGATTTTTATTTACGCTTATTAATATAATCCCGTACGGTATTATTCCCTAATTATAACCATTAACCTAAATTAATTAAGGGGAAAAAATAATAAAAAGATTCTTTGGATTTTAATTTTAAAAAACGCAGGCTCGTTACCGAAACTTAAATTTATAAATCCTAATTAAACCTCCAAAAAATATAAGGGGGAATAGGTCTAATAACCTTATTATATAATCGGTATTTAAAACTAAGCTATTTGGTATAATTAAACCTCCAATTACCTATTTAAAAACGGCAATACTCCAAAAAATATGGAATAATTTTATACAGGATTATTCCTAAACGATAATATAATATTTAGGGGAAAATATAATATATTAAATAATAATTATATCTCCATAATTAAATTTCTACCGCCATAATTTATTACCGTCCCAAAAGTCCTATAAATCCCGGGGGTCCTTCTGGCTTTTTATATAATCCTATACAGGATTATTCTAGGGCTTTAAACTAGTTATCTAAGTAATCGCGCCCGGCGCCGGTCTTTGGTACAAATGCAGCGGGGAATACCTCCGGGACCGCTACATTTGGGGTAATAATAAATAAAGCTAGGTAAACTTATATAATATACGGAGTTTAAAAACCTTTCGGAAACCAACCACCTATACTTTAAATAATCTATTATTATAAAGAAATAAGGGAATACGTCCTCGAGAAAAACAAAATACGGAAGTTTTACAGCGCTATGGGATTATTTTGGTAATATTATAAACCCATAAGGGCAAAAGCCAAATAACGGAAATTCGATTTCGAAATGGGTCCGGTACCGATTAAAAACGCGTATATGGTTACGGTAAAAAGGCCAAAAAAGGATTAAAATTCGAATATTAAATAAAATTATATACCTTTATTATACCCTTATAAGTAAAATAATAAAGGCTAATTAATAATTAAACCCCTATTATATTACGGAAGTCCGGTGTAAAATTAAGGCGTAATATAATAAGGAAGCCTTTATTTACTCGGTTATAAAAGGAGTAAAAAAAGGGATTATTAAAAATATTAATACGTATAAAGAAAAGCAAGATTATAATCCTACTTTTAAATGGAAGGAATATTCTTATAAGCCCAGCTTAAGCTCCGAGGGTATTACGATTATAAAAAATCCCAAAAATTATATGGCGGAGGGGCGATTTATGTAATGCCGGTTAAACTTAAAATAAGGGGGAAAATAATAAGAATACGCTTTTATTATTAAAATAAGTTTAAAAAAAAAGAGATAATTAGGGTTGATTAAAGTTACCGCGGAAGCTTAGGGGTTAAATAAGGCGCCCTTAAACTGGCCCGTATTATAACCGTACTTATAATTATAAAAGAAATCCTAAAAAATATATAATTAAAGGGATAATTTATATAATTCCGGTTAAAGGGATAATAATATTAAGGTGGAGATTACGGAGGTATTTTAAACCGATTTGGGAAAAAGCAGGTAAAATTAAATAATATTAATATTTTATTTATAGGCAGAAGGAAATATATAATAACCGGGCTTAATTTATAGGGGCTTATTACGGTTATAAAGGATCATAAAAACTGCGTGGCGGAAGGATAATTTATATAATCCCGGTTAAAACCCCGTAAGCAAAAAATACAAATTATAAAATACCTTTGCCGCTCCTTAAAGGGCACAAAAAAAAGGAAGGATTAAAGCCCCCAAGCGCTCTAAAATACAGGAGAAAATAAATACCATTTTTTATAATTATTAAATCGTTGTTCGAAAAAAGGCCCAACCCCCCCCATCGTTTCCTAAATTAAATTTTACTTTTTATTATAAATATTAAACCCCGGGCCTAATCCAACGAATATTAGGGGAAATATCCCCTGAAAGGTTTAAAAAAATATAAATCGCGCGTCCAAATTAAGGTCGATCCCCTTTTAAGAAATTTAGTGCAAGGGTAATCCTATATAGGCCTTACCAAAAAAAAAAAAAAAAAGAGGTCTCCAAAACCGAACTTATTTGGGAAAGTTTAGGGGTCCATATTTTAGTATAATCGGACTGTAACCAAAGGGAAACGTGGTAATTATAATAGTTTATAGGCTATAAACGCCAAACCTTTAGGCTCCCACCTATAAAACCACGGTTAATTCCCCACCCTCTTTAAGAGCGCCCAATTTCCTTTATCCAAAAAAGCGGCCAAAAGGGGGGGATAAATATGCGGTAAAAGAATTATAAAAAATTTAAAACTTAAGGGAAAATAAGGCGAGGCCTTTTAACCTAAATAAACCAACCAATATTACACCCGGCCCCATAAAAAACCGGTAAACTAATAAATTATTAAAAACGGATTAATTAATAATAAGGGGTAAAATAATTAAGGAGAATAGTAAAGCGGTATGTTTTTAAAACTTAAAATCTTTAAGCGTAAGGCGCGGAATATAACGGATAAAACCTCTTAGGGCCCCGGAAAAATAATATTAATACCCTCAAAATGGGAAGGTAATTATTAAGGAAATTATATAGGTTCCTTATTTCGAACTAAAAGAATCCCACGATTATATTTAAAAGGCTTAAAAAATATTACCATTATTATTATTTTTAATTTTAAGGGACCGTTTATCATTTACCAGCTTAGGGTTAAAAGAAAATAATCCTATATTATATTACCCCATAAAAACCTGTTTAAATCCTAACTCTTATAATCTTTTTTATTTTTTATAAATTCTTTTAATTCCTAAAATTATTCCACCATTTAAATTTATTATATTATATTTTTTAAATAAGGCGCGGTGAAGGTTTTTTTATTAAAATATTATTACGGTAAAGAAAGGTAAAAAACGCCTTATAAATAGGCCTTAGGCCTAAGAATAATCTTCAAAAACGAAAACACCCAAAAACGCTAATAAAGGCTAAACCTTATTATATAAATAAAAAGCCGAGCGATCGCCTTTTAACCCTCCCTTATTTGAAATCCCGTTATTAAAAACTCTTATTACGCCAGTACCCCGGGCAAAATATAATATAAATATTTCTCTAATATTTTAAAAAATAAAACAAATACTATTTCCCGATCAATCCGTAACAATAATATTTAATATTAATTAATATAATTCCCACAAAATAAACCAATACGCTATAATCCGATTACCGTTACCGCCTTTTAACATATAAGGGAGCGTAATATTAAGGGGAAATAATATTTCCCAATATGCGTATTAATTAAATCGAATAATTAAGCAGGAAATACCTATAAATAAGACGCAAAAAATAAATTACATTATATAATATTATATTACCACCTACGCTAAACCGGTTAAATCGCTCGCCATAGGAAAAATATAAATTAAAGCAAAAAAGGCCCTAAAAACGGAATTCGCAAATAGGAATACCTTTTAGGAAAACCGTAATATGGCAAACCTAAAGTGTTTCGCCTACCAAAACTGGCCTACGAAAAATATTAATTAATAATGGTTACATATTACGGGGTGGAAACGCCGGCTCACTTAATATAAAACAAAACCATACGGATTATACTAATAATATTATTCTATCGAACGTATTCCTAAACGCCTTTAATAAAATATTATAGGCTTAATTATATAATTTTATAGGAATTATAAATAATAATTTATACCTTGGAACCTATAAGGAACTCATTTAAAAATTTAAAGCGTTTTTAAACCAGCGTAAAAAAATAATAAAGTTGTTCGGAAACAAGTTTTAATAGGAAGAAAAAGGGACCACCGCCCGCGCCGAGGAAGCTGCGCGTAATCCCATCGATCCCTAATTTTACTAAACCAACCGATATAATATAATTAAAATAGTTTAAAGGAATTAAACCGACCCCCGCGATTTATCGCCCGCGCTCCAATTATAAAAAAGCGATAAAATATTAATTAACCGATTAATCTTACCTAAAATAATTAAATAAAACCTAATTAAAAAACTAAATACTTTAAGTATAATTAATATATATATATTATTAAATTAAAAAATTGGCGATAAAATAAAATTAGTATTGGATAATAATAAAATTAAGGAAAATAAGCCTTAATACGAAAACCATTATAGATATAATCCTAATTGAATTTATTAAATTAAACGGGACCATATACGGGGACTTTATTATATTTAGGCCGAATTCCCTTACGAAATTAATATAATACCTTTAAAAACTTTAAAGGTATAAATATTCCCTATATTAATAACCAATTTTAATAAAAGGCCCTAATATTAAACCAAGGTAATAAAATATTATTAATATTTAAAAAATAACCATATATTATATAATTATCTATGGGATATTGAGGATTAAATTAATAAAATCCTTGATAAATACCCCTTATATTAAATACCAAAATGGGATTTTAAAAAAAACGAATATAATACCTGGCCTATTAAAATATTTAATAATATAATTATAAAATAAGTATTAATAAAAATAATATTTCTACGATATTATAAGTAAAAAAAGGTGCCTAAGGATTAATAGGATTAGGTATAAAAGGC
This sequence comes from Zalerion maritima, assembly GCA_022664585.2. NCBI lineage: Eukaryota > Fungi > Ascomycota > Sordariomycetes > Lulworthiales > Lulworthiaceae > Zalerion > Zalerion maritima. The sequence goes on along the minus strand of JAKWBI020000267.1, from coordinate 12,613 downwards.
CCAAAATATAAGTATAAAAAACCCCTGGTTTTTAAAAAATACGCCTGGTATAATTAATAAAAAAAACCAGGTACTTTAAATATACCAGCCATAAATAAACCTAACCGATAAAATTTATAAAATAGGTAGGAATAATAACATTTAAAATTATTAACCATTTATTATAATAAAAGGTAAAATAATAGCGGTTAAAATACTTGTGGGAAAGCTGGGAGAATATAAAAGCGGAAATAATAATACAAACCCCTATTATTAATGTTTATAATAAAACGGTGTAGCGGGGAGTAGGTCTTATAACCTCGCTGCATGGTCGGTGTCTGAAACCATGCTGTTTGGTTTGGTTAGACCTCCAGTTGCCTATTTAGGAGCGGCAACACTTTAGAAAATATAAAATAATCCTATACAGGACTATTCCTAAATAATAATATAATATTTGGGTAAAAATATAATGTATTAAATAATAATTATATCTTTATAATTAAGTTTCTGCCGCCATAGTTTATTGCCCTCCTAGAAATCTTATAAGTCCCGGGGGTCCTTCTGGCTTTTTATATAATCCTGTACAGGATTATTTTAAGGCTTTAAGTTAATTATTTAAGCAATCGCGCCGGGCGCCGGTCTTTGGTACAAATGCAGCGGGGGATACCTCCGGCACCGCTATAACGGCGCAAACGGTTTTTAATTATAATGAAAAAGGAATTAAAAAAAAACGAGGCAGGCCCCCAAAGAAAGCAAAAATGGAAAATAAGGTTAAAGCGGTTGGGGAAAAAAAAGGCGTTAAAAAAAAAGAGAAGAATCCTGGGCACGAAAAAGTATTAGGCGCGATAAAAAAGAAAATAGAACGCAGTATATAGGAAAAAAAAAAGGCGCCCTTAGGTAATAAGCGTAAAAACCCTTTAAAATTTACGGACCTAATTTTTTAAAAAATAATGGAAAAATAATTTATAAAGATTATAGGGAGGCTTTACGGGTTAATAATTATAAATGTATTATAAATATTATAATCGATAAGGATAACCTTTTAGGAAAAATTAATAGGTAAAATAAGGGTAAAAGAAATTATTAATGAAATTATTTATAAAAATAAAAAGCTAAAGGAATACCGATAGGTAATTTTAAATAGGCCTAATATCCACCAGGTGGTTAAAATAAAGGCACGCTGTATTAAAAATATACCTCCGAAAAAATTAAAATTTATAAATCTTATATATATTTAATCATATTAATAATATAAGCGTATAAACTTTAAGGTTTTATTTATAAACCTACCAGGCGGCCTAAAAACGGTAATATTAAAGGGAGAAAAGGTGATTTTTTATTTAATTAATATTCCTAACCTATTAATACTAATCCCCTTAATAATCCCCTTTTTCCTTTACCCAAGCCCGTATTTATTAATACGTATAAAAAGGCCAAAAGATAGGCTGGCCAGGGTTATTATAAATATAGGCGCGAAAGCCAATATTTTAAAACGAACCTACGCTTAAAAATACGGCTTTAAAATTTACCAGGCGTAAATTGCGTTTTTTAATTATAATGGTGAAAAAACCAATTTAGCCTTAATTATACGGTAATGGGTATACGTTTTTCGAAACCTAAACATATTGCGCAAAACTCTTTTATACCGGAAAAAAATCGAAAAGGGGCGCCGGACATAATATTAGGAATACCTTTTATTATAATAATGGGGTAAAAACAGCGCCATAATAAGGAGCGCAATATATTAATCGGGGAGCTCGAAATGAAAGGGAGTAATTATAATATTATTATTATAAACCTAACCCTAAAAAGAAAACATAAAAAAATGCTCCGTAATATATATTCTTAAGGAATAAAAATCTCCAGAAAAATACAGGAAACCTTTAAAATTCGATTAAAAAAAAACCATTATAGGATTAAGGAAACCCCGTACTAGTAAAATCGAAATCCCTACCTATATAATAAAAGTTTTAAATTCGGATAATAAAAAAATAATAGCTTAATTTTCTATAAAGGAAATTAAACGTCTTATAAAGAATTTTAAAAAGCATATACCCATGGAGGGGTATATTAATAGGCCGCGAAAAGGGGAGAACCTTTTACATACAAAAATCTGGACCGGAAAACCAAGTATAAAGATTGCTTTTTACCAGCTAAAAAAGTAAGGGCGTAGAAAACCTTATAATTATTTACAAAACCTTAATTATAAAAAAAAGGCTATTAAAAAAAGGTTAAACGTTTTTCCCGAAAAGTATTACAAGGGGAATAATCGGAAGCTGTAAAATAATAAAAAAACGATATAAAACTTTATTATTAATAAAATCCTAAGCATTGGCAGAGCCCAAAAGGTATTTCCCCTTAATAATACCAATATTATTAATATTTTTATTATATATAAACGTATGGAGGATAAAATAAAACCCGTAAATATTCGAATAAGGTATAAAGCGGCCCTTATAAATCCGGATTAATATAAAAAAAGTGGGGAAAAAATAAATTATTAAAAAAAGACCGTAATAATATTAAATAGAGTAAATATATCTGCCCACGATTATATAAGGCAGGGTATAATGGCACCAGGTTTATATTAAAAAGAAAAAAGAAAAACTTGGAATCCCTTGGGGAATTATAAGGGGAAAAATAAAGAATATTTATTAATATATTTATAAATAAAAAATAGGCGTTAATATAATTTTGTGAATATTTAGGCAAAATTAACCCTAATATAACCCCTCCCCAGAAAATCGATACGGTACATTATATAGGGTGGGAGGTTCAAGGTATTCCTATCTCTAAGGTATTAATAATGGTAATAATCGAAATGCTCGAAAAGCGAAAAAAAAAGGGGGTACTTAAGCCAAACCAAATGGTGTACCGCAACCCTTAATTTCTAATTAAAATGAAAAATAAGAAGTACCGCTTAATTAATTTAACGGAAAGGCTTAATTCGATTATAATTTATAATATTTTTAGACCTTTTATTACCGATAAATGTATAAAAAATATAACCTATTACCAGTTTATTTTACTCCTGGATTTTTACTTTAAATATAACCAAATAATACTTAATCTAAAATCCCGAAATTTGATTACCTTTAAAATATTCGCCGGCCTATTTAAAATAACCACGCTTTCGTAAGAAAAAACGAATAATATTGCTTAACTTTACAAAATTATTTCCATTATTTTCCTAGGTTTTATTATATATAATGGGCGAAAAATCTACCCAAGGGTATAATAATACGTGGTCAAATATATTAGGAATTTGGATTAAGTATTATTATAAAATAAGGTAGCCGGAACCATAATGTTGATGCTTAAATTTAAATAATACCAAAAATTAATTATAATAATAGGTTTTATATGCGGAATAAATGGCCGTAATCCTAAATAGGCCAAAATTATTAAAATTAAGGAATAAACGGTTTTTAAAAATACATCTAATATTAAAAGATGTATTAATATAATGGTCTTTCACCGAATATTTATTAAAGATTTTATTTATATTATTAAACCCTTATACAAACTTACCCGTATAAGGGCATAATTTATTTGGGGAAAAGATATATAAAAATAATGGAAATCCTTAAATAAGCCCTAATATTACCTCTAATTTTAATTAAAATTAACTACTCCCTAAAGGCAGGGCGTATTATTATTAAAGTAAATGTATTAGGAACCGGATAAGGGGCATAAATCGGCCAAGAAAAAAAAAGATTTTAATGGTAAGGTATAAATCCAGCTATTAAAAAAAAACCAAAAGAATATACCATTCGGCCAAATTAAAATACAAGGGGCTGCTTATGGCTTTAAAACGATTACGGAACTACTTATACGGCGCGCATTTTACCCTTAAAATAAACGCCGTTAATATAATATATTAGCTTAATAATAATATTATTAACCTACCCGGAGTACTCATTAGCAAATAAATTGTATAAATATAATAATTCGATTTTAATATAAAGCATATATTAAAAAGCAAAAACATTATGGTAAACGCATTGTTATAAAAGTCCCTAAAACCTTTAAATAAGGAAAATAATAAATTAAAACAAAATATCGAAGATTTTATTAACGGATAATTATACGTGCTTAAGGTTATATAAAACTGGAGGGATATTAAAATTCTGGGAGGAAAAGCATAAAGCAATAAATCCCGAAAAATAGTGTATTTCCTTATTACCTTAAAAAAGCCGAGTAATATTCCTTATAAATTATTCCACCGTTAAAAAAGGAAGGCTTTAAATTACCTAATAAAGGATTGAAAGCTTTAATATAAAACCTTAAAGGGTAAATTATCATTTTAATTAATAATCGATAATAATTAAACCCGGAAATATATTATTTAAAGTAATTATATTTATAAAAGATATAAAGGACGGAATATTATATTTAATTTTATTATTTAATATTTTTATTAAAAAGAATAATAAAAGTAAATATAAAAGGTATTAAAAACCTGCCTAATTTATTAAAAGTAAAACCCTTAAAAGCCTAAAATACCGTTAATAATCTTTAACCTTATTTTAACCCCCTTTTTTAAAATTTTGGTCGATATTTTTTAAATATTATTAAAAAAAGGCTATATTTATATTATATAGGCCAAATGGAATTTAATAAAAGGGATTAAAGGGCGATTATTGCGAAAAGACACCGTAGGGTAAATGGCCAATTTTATTTAATAAAATATAATTTATAAATATGGGATATATGGAAAATTGGTAATTAATAAAGGACCGGAAAACCGAGGGTTTTTAAATAAGTTTATAAAGCAAATAGGCCTGGCCAAAATTACGGTATCGGCGTATAATTTATAATTATAAAGGGGAATAAAATACCATTATTTAAGCACCAGGGACGTATTATTAAAATTAGGCGGTAATTAGATTAATATATACCCAGGGGTATTAATAACGTAAAAAATTATAATAAACCAAATTACAGGATTTTCCCCATACATAATATTATACGGTTAAAAATGGTCACCCTTATTAAAATCATACTCCTTACCTAAAAAATAATTAATTAAAAAAGTAATATATTATACGCGGATTCTTTGGCAGAAAAAAGCCCGGCAATGGAATGGAAAAAAACGGACTTGGTAAAGGCAGCCCGAATCCTACAACGGAATAGGGAAACCAGGGCCAAATATATGAATTAAAAAAATAACGGGAAAATAAAAGAAATCCTGATAAAAAAATGGGATTTAATATTACGATGAATATTAATTATAGGAATTAAAAGTATAAAAAATAAGTAAAACCCTTAATAAATAAAACCTTATATTATTTATAAGTTTTCGAATAAAGGAAAAACGGTGCAGTTTACGGAACCCTATAAAGAAAGCCCTCCCTTTAAATATATAATCGGGAATAATAGCGTTAAAAAATTTATTTAAAGAAACGGATGGTGGAGTAAACCGGCAAGAATTAATAATAATACTTAAAAAGAATAAGAACCTTATTTAAAATGGAATAATAAATTAAGAAAAAACTGTATAGGATTAAATAATAAGGAGAATAATTTCAAAGGTTATATTAGGGATAATACATTAAAAAGTTTAAATAAAAACCAACGCCGAATAGTAATACTTTATAATAATAATTAGGAAAAAATGTTTTTTAACCGAACGTATTATTATAATATTACGGCTAAAAAAACATATAATATAAAAAAACTAAAAAACGAAAAGCGGAAATCGGGAAAAATACTAATTTTAGGAATAATAAAAAAAGTATAATTTTAAATCCTAATAATAACCACAAAAAAATTCGGTAATATTTCTTTCATAAAGGAATAAAATTATATAATATTATAAACCTTTTAAAGGAATTACCATATAAAAAAAATCCCCCTTTTTTTATATCCCCTGTTTTATATAATATAAACCCCTAATTAATTTAAACCCAAATATTATAAAAAAACCTAATAAAAACCCTATACCTAAAGTCCGTTAATAATCCAAGGTATATATACGTATATAAAAGAAAAACCATATCCTTTTATTCAAAAATTTAAAAACAAATATCCTTATACTTTTTTTTTCCCGTTCCCATATTATACCAAATAACCCTATTTTAAACCATTTATAAATAATAATTAAAAACAGTTTTTTAATTTTAAAAAAAGATCACCCGTTTAAATTTTAATTCGTTCGTTTAATTTACGGAAAAAAAAGGGCGGGATCCTTATTTAAAGGGCTATATATAAAAGTAAAAATTCCTTTATAGGAAAAACTTAATTTCTTATATTGAAGGACACCGTTGGATAATCCTATATATTATAATTTTTATTTTAATAATAAAAAAAAATTAATCGCTGGATAAAAAAATTATGGTTTAATTTTAAAAAATTTATAATACCCCTTATTCCTTATAAAAGCGTAAACCCTTACAATAAGCAAAAACCTAAAAAACCGCCCCACTATTATCGTTACCTTTTTAAAAAGCTTTACCTTGGCCACCCCCTTATTTATAAACGCTAAAAAAATTAAACCTTTATACCGGTTATATAAAAGGCCTAATTAGGCCGGGAATATTTTTAATCTTTATATTTAAAACGTTTATAATTTTTAAAAAATTAGGGCCGTTAAAAATAATTTCGAAATAATTCTCGTAATAGTTAATATTTTATTCCCATAACGTATTCTTAAATAATTTTTCCATACCGAATTTTTTATAGGGGGTATAACCATTATAAAAACGATTAAAATTCGAAATTAATATATAGTTTTTAAGGCTTTTATTTTCGGTTATATAAATCTCGCCAAACTAAAGGTAATTACCATACCTATTCCCGGTATATTTAAAAGTAGAAATAGATTCGAAAAAGGGAAATATATAATAAATAAAAATATTAGGCTTTTAATTTTAAAATAACTCGCCCACCTAAAGGTATAATACTTATAAGGGTTTTTATTTACCATACCCTTAAATTATATGGGCAATACTTATGAATAATAATAATAATCAAATATAAACCATTTATAATCTGCCCCAGGAAATCTCCATATAGGATAAAAATAATAATAGGCCGATTAACCCTCCTATATAATATAAAGGCCAGGCTAATAATTTTAAAAAGGGTCTTAAATATATCCAGGTTAATATATATGGCCATATAAATATAATTTAAAGGAGGGTCCCTAAATAGGCCAAACTGGAAATAACGAAGAATATTTTAAAAAAGCAATAATAATTAATCCTATAGCGGTGCCGGAGGTACCCCCCGCTGCATTTATACCAAAAACCGGCGCCCGGCATAATTATTTAAATAATTAATTAAAAGCCTTAAAATAATCCTGTACAGGATTATATAAAAAGCCAAAAGGACCCCCGGGACTTATAAGACTTCTGGGAGGGCAATAAACCATGGCGGTAAAAACTTGGTCATAAAAATATAATCTTTAGTTAATATATTATATTTTCCCCCAAAAATTATATTATTGTTTATAAATAATCCTGTATAGGATTATTCCGTATTTTTTAAAGTATTGCCACTTTTAAATAAATAACTAAAGGTTTAACCAAACCAAATAGCTTGGCTTTAAATACCGATTATATAATAAGATTATTAAACTTATTTCCCGTTATATTTTTTGGAGGTTTAACCAGTATTTACGAACTTAAGTTTGAATAATAAGCATGCGTTTTTTAGGATTAAAATTTAAGGAATTCCTTTACCATTCTTTCCCCTTAATTAATTTAAATTAATAATTATAATTAGGGAATAGTATTATACAGGATTATATTAATAAGTATAAATAAGAATTCGCGGAAATTATTATATTGAGGTAAAAAACCCTTTTACGGTATACCGGTAAGGAATTTATAATACTTATATTATAAAAAACGGAAACGAATATTTATATTATAATTAAATTAAAAACCGACCAATACGCTGTATTATAAAAGCCTAACAAATCGCGCAAATTATATTTTTTAAAGGGGCCAGTTTTTTTTTTACGGTGGTAAAAGTATAATATCCGGTTAAAAATAAATTACCCTTACAATAAAATAAGTATAATAAATTAAGGGTAATAATAAATAAAGCTAAACAGACCTATATAATATATAAAATTTAAATACCTTTCGAAAACTAACCACTTATACTTTAATAATTTATTATTATAAAAGAACCAGGGAATATATTTTCGAAAAAAAAAATAATATGGAAATTTTACGGCGCCATGGGATTACCCTGGCAGTATTATAAACTTATAAGGGCCAAGGCCAAATAATGGAAATTCGATTCCGGAATAGGTGCGGTACCGGTTAAAAATACGTATATAATTACGGTAGGAAGATTAAAAAAGGATTAGGCTTTAAATATTAAATAAAACTGTACATTTTTATTATACCCCTATAAATAAAATAGTAAAGGTTAATAAATAATTAAACCCCTATTATATTATAAAAGTCCGGCGTAAAATTAAGGCGCGATATAATAAAAAAGCCTTTATTTACTCCGTTATAAAAGGAGTAAAAAAGGGATTATTAAGAGTATTAATACGTATAAAAAAATAGGATTATAATCCTACTTTTAAATAAAAGAAATATTTTTATAAGCCTAGCTTAAGTTTCGAGGGTATTACAATTATAAAGAATTTTAAAAATTATATAACGGAGGGGTAATTTACGCAATTCCGGTTAAACTTAAAATAAAGGGGAAAATAATAGGAGTGCCCTTTTATTATTAAAAAAAGTTTTAAGGAGAAAGGATAATTAGGGCTGGTTAAAGTTACCGCGGAAGCTTAAGGGCTAAATAAGGCGCCTTTAAACTGGCCCGTATTATGACCCTACCTACGGTTATAAAAGAAATCCTAAAAATTATATAACGAAGGGATAATTTACATAATTCCGGTTAAGGGGATAATAATATTAAGGTGGAAATTACGGAGGTATTTAAAACCGATTTGGGAAAAAGCAGGCAAAGTTAAATAATATTAATATTTTACTTATAGGCAGAAGGAAGTATATAATCACCGGGCTTAATTTATGGGGGCTTATTATAATTACAAAGGATCCTAAAAATTATATGGCGGAAGGAAAATTTATATAATCCCGGTTAAAAACCCGTAAATAAAAAACAGGAGTTATGGAGTACCTTTGCCGCTCCTTAAAGGGCATAAAAGAACGGAAGCATTAAAGCCACCAAGCGCTCCAAAATATAGGGAAAAGCAAATACCATTTTTTATAATTATTAAATCGTTTTTCGAATAAAGACCTAACCCCCCCCCCCCCCCCCATCGTTTCCTAGGTTAAGTTTTGCTTTTTATATAAATATTAAACCCCGTGCCCGACCTAACGGATATTAGGGGAAGTATCCCTTAAAGGGTTTAAAAAAATATAAATCGCCCGTTTAAGCTAAGGTCGATCCCCTTTTAAGGAATTTAATATTAAAGTAATCCTATATAGGCCTTATTAAAAAAAAGAAAAAAAAGATCTCAAAAACCGAATCTTTTTGGGAAACATTTAAGGGTCCTACGCTTTATTATAATCGGACCGTAATTAAAGGAAAGTATGGCGATTAAAATAATTTATAGGCTATAAATGCCAGACTTTTAGGCTTTTACCCATAAAACCACGGTTAATTCCCCACCCCTTTAACGGTGCCTAATTCTTTTTACCCAAAAAAGCGGCCAAAGAAAGGGAATAAACATACGGTAAGGAAATTATAAAAGATTTGGAGTTTAGGGGAAAATAAGGCGAGGCCTTTTTAACCTAAATAAATTAACCAATACTACGCCCGGCCTTATAAAAAGCCGGCAAATTAATAATTACCAGGAACGGATTAATAAAAAATAAGGTATAAGGTAATTAAAAAGAACGGCAAAGCGGTATGCTTATAAAGCTTAAAATCTTTAAGCATAAGGCGTGGGATATAAGGGATAAAACCTACTGGGGCCCCGGAAGGATAATATTAATACCCGGAAAATGGGAAGGTAATTATTAAAGAGGCTATATAAATTTTCTGCTTCGAGTTATAAAAATCCCACGATTATGCTTAAAAGGCCTAAAAGGCATTACCACCACCATTATCCTTAATTTTAAGGGACCGTTTATAATTTACCAGCCTAAGGTTAAGAAAAAATAATCCTATATTATATTACCCCCTAAACATCTGTTTAAATTTTAACTCCTATAATTCTTTTCATCTTTTATAAATTATTTTAATTTTTAAAATTATTCCACCTTTTTAATTTATTATATTATATTTTTAAAATAAGGCGCGGTAAAGGCTTTTTTACCAAAATATTATTACGGTAAAAAAAGGCAAAAAACGCTTTATAAATAGGCCTCAGGCCTAAAAACGATTTTTAAAAGCGGAAATACTTAAAAATACTAATAAAGCCTAAACTTTACCATATAAATAAAAAGCCGAGTAATCGCCTTTTAACCCTCCCTTATTTAAAATCCCGCTATTGAAAACTCTTATTACGCCAATAACCCGTGCAAAATATAATATAAATGTTTTTTTAATATTTAAAAAAAAAAAAAAACGTTATTCCCCGGCCAATCCGTAAAAGTAATATCCAATATTAATTAATATAATCCCTATAAAATAAACCAATATATTATAGTCCGATTACCGTTACCGCTTTTTAATATATAGGAAAATATAATATTTAGGGGAAATAATATTTCCTAATATACGTATTAATTAAATCGAATATTTAAGTAGGCAATATTTATAAATAATACAAAAAAAATAAATTATATTATATAGTATTATATTAGCACCTACGCTAAATTAATCGAATAGCTTATTATAGGAAAAATATGGATTAAAATAAAAAAGGCCCTAAAAACGGAATTTATAAATAAGGATACCTTTTAAAAAGGCTGTAATATAATAGACCTGGAGCGCTTCGCCTACCAAAACTGGCCTATAAAAAATATTAATTAATAACGGCTATATATCGCGGGGTAAAAACGCCGGCTCGCTTAATATAAGGAGAACCACACGAATTATACTAATAATATTATTCTATTAAACGCGTTCCTAAACGCCTTCGATAATATATTATAGGCTTAATTATACAATTTTATAGGGACTGTAAATAACGACCTATACCTTAGAACCTATCAGGAACTTCTCCAAAAGCTTAAAGCGTTTTTAAATCAGCGCAAAAAAATAATAAAGTTGTTCGAAAATAAATTTTAATAAAAAGAAAAAGGGACCACCGCCCGCGCTAATGAAACTATGCGGAACTTTATCGACCCCCAGTCCTAATAAACTAACCAATATAATATAACCAAAATGGCCTAAAGAAACCAGACCGACCCCCGCGATTTACCGGCCGCGCTCCGATTATAAAAAAGCAATAAAATACCTATTAACCGATTAATCCTACCCAAAGGAATTAAATAAAACCTAATTAAAAAGTTACATATTTTAAGCATAATTAATATATATATATTATTAAACCAAAAAATAGGGGAAAAAATAAAGCTAATATTAAATAATGGTAAAATTAAGGAAAATAAACCTTAATTCGAAAACCACCATAAATATAATCCTAATTAAACCTATTAAATTAAACGGGACTATATACGGGGACTTTATTATATTTAGGCCGAATTCCCCTAAAAAACCAGTATAATTCTTTTAAAAAATTTCAAGGTTATAGTATTTTTTATATTAATAACCAATTTTAATAAAAGGCCCTAATATTAAACCAAGGTAATAAAATATTATTAATATTTAAATATTAACCATATATTATATAATTACTTATAAAATATTTAGGATCGAATTAATGAAATCCTTTATAAATACCCCTTATATTAAACATTAAAATAAAACTTTAAAAAAAGCGAATATAATACCTGGCCTATTAAAATATTTAATAATATAATTATAAAAGGAGTATTAATAAAAATAATATTCCTATAATATTATAAATAAAAAAAGGTGCCTAAGGATTAATACGATCGGGTATAAAAGGCCCAAAATATAATTATAAAAAACCCCTGGTTTTTAAAAAATACGCCTAGCCTAATTAATAAAAAGGACCAGGTATTTTAAATACGCCAGCCATAAATAAACCTAACCAATAAAATTTATAAAATACTTAAAAATAATAATATTTAAAATAATTAACCATTTATTATAATAAAAGCTAAAGTAATAATAATTAAGGAGTATTTATGGGAAAACTGGGAAAATATAAAAGCGGAAATAATAACGGAAACCCTTATGATTAACGTTTATAATAAAACGGCGTAAATAATGTTTAATTATAATTAAAAAGGAATTAAAAAAGGGCGAGGCAGGCCCCTAAAAAAAGCAAAAGTGTAAAATAAAATTAAGCCGGTTAAAGAAAAAAAAGGCGCCAAAGGAAAAAAAAAGAATCTTGGTTATAAAAAAGCATTAGGCGCGATAAAGGAAAAGATAAAACGCAGTATATAAAAGGAAAAAGAGGCGCCCTTAAGTAATAAGTGTAAAAACCCTTTAAAGTTTACAGATCTAATTTTTTAAAAGATAATAAAAAAATAACTTATAAAAATTATAGGAAGGCCTTACGGGTTAATAATTACGGAGGTATTATAAATATTATTGGGAATACGTAGTGAGCGTAAGCGAGCGAAGTATTCGCTTTCTAAAATCATTGAGCCCGTGAGGGATT
>JAKWBI020000266.1:0-61554 GCA_022664585.2 Zalerion maritima | reverse complement strand
TCCCAAATCGGTTTAAAATACCTCCGTAATTTTTACCTTAATATTATTATTCCCTTAACCGGAATTATATAAATTATTCTTTTACCATATAGTTTTTAAGATCTTTTTTATAACCGTAGGTAGGGTTATAATACGGGCCAATTTAAAGGCGCCTTATTTAACCCCTAAGCTTTCGCGGTAACTTTAACCAGCCCTAATTATCCCTTCTTTTTAAAACTTTTTTTAATAATATAAAGGCATTCCTATTACTTTCCCCCTTACTTTAAGTTTAACCGGAATTATATAAATCGCCCTTTTATTATATAATTTTTGGGATCCTTTATAACCGTAATACCCTTAAAGCTTAAGCTAGGCTTATAAAAATATTCTTTCTATTTAAAAGTAGGATTATAATCCTGCTTTTTTTTATATATATTAATACTTTTAATAATCCCTTCCTTTATTCCTTTTATAACCGAGTAAATAAAGGCTTTTTTATTATATTGCGCCTTAATTTTACGCCGGACTTTTATAACGCAATGCGGGTTTAATTATTTATTAGCCTTTATTATTTTATTTACAGGGGTATAATAAGGGTATATAGTTTTATTTAATATTCGAAAGCTAATCCTTTTTTAGCCTTCCCACCGCGATTATATACGCATTTTTAATCGGTATTAGGCCTATTCCGGAATCGAATTCCCATTATTTGGTTTTAGCCCTTATAGGTTTATAATACTACCAGGGTAATCCCATAACGCCGCAAAATTTCCGCATTATTTTTTTTTTTCGAGGATATATTCCCTGGGTTTTTTATAATAATAAATCGTTTAAAGTATAGGTAATTAGTTTCCGAAAGGCTTTTAAGCTCCGTATATTATACAGATTTGCCCAGCTTTGCTTATTATTACCCCTAATTTATTATACTTATTTTATCCTGGGGGCAATTTATTTTTAACCGGATATTATATTTTACCACCGTGGAAAAAAAACTGCCCCCCCTAAGGAATATAATTTGCGCGATTTTTTAAATTCTTATAATATAATATACTGGTCGGTTTTTAGCTTTATTATAATATAAATGTCCGCTTCCGCTTTTTATAATATAAGTATTATAAACTCCTTACCGGTATATTATAAAAGGGTTCTTTTACCTTAACGTAATAATTTTCGCGAATTCCTATTTACGCTTATTAATATAATTCCGTATAATATTATTCCCTAATTATAATCATTAACCTAAATTAATTAGGGGGAGAGAATAATAAAGAAATTCCTTAAATCTTAATTTTAAAAAACGCAGGCTCGTTGCCGAAATTTAAATTCGTAAATCCTAATTAAATCTTTAAAAAAATATAATAAAAAGTAGGTTTAATAACCTCGTTATATGGTCGGTGTTTAAAACCAAACTATTTGGTTTAATTAAACCTCCAGTTACCTATTTAAAAATGGTAATACTCCAAAAAATATAAAATAATCCTATACAGGATTATTCTTAAACGATAATATAATATTTAGGGAAAAATATAATGTATTAAATAATAATTGTATTTTTATGACCAAGTTTTTGCCGCGATGGTTTATTACCCTTTTAAAAGTTCTATAAATTCCGGGGGTCCTTTTGGCTTTTTATATAATCCTGTACAGGATTATTTTAAGGCTTTAAATTAATTATTTAAGTAATCGCGCCGGGCGCCGGTCTTTGGTACAAATGCAGCGGGGGATACCTCCGGCACCGCTACAATAGACTTTTACCTTTTTTAATAAAGCGAAGCGGGAACGCTATACCCCGTCGCCTTTTTTTCCTAATAATTAATACCCGCCGAGTATAATTATAATATTCATAATAAGAAATTTCTAATCATAATAAAAAGTATAAAGGTATGAGCTATAAAATTCCGCAATATGGCCGGTATATTCCGGGTATATTTAAATTATAATAATTAACGGTATTTTATAATTAAGAAACGCGTATTAAAATACCAAATCCGTTCATAGGCATAAATATATTGGTACCGTTTCCGGTTAAAATTCCGCCCCGGCCGGTTATTTTTAATGCCCGATATATTATTATGGCGGGACCAGGATATACCAAAAGGGGAGGAAAATAAACGCCTTACCGGCCGTGATTTCCAATTAATTTAAAATGACTAATTACCGGCGGCCATATATAATATAAGGGCCCTTCCGGGCTTACCATTCGAGGACGCCGAGCTTTAAGAATTATAATCCGCAGCGGTATAATATAATAATTAATATAAAAGTATATAAAAGGTAATCGAAAAAAAAGAACGGGCGTTCCCCTCGAATATAAAAATAAAGGTTTTTATTATAGAATATTTCCTCGAACTTAAAGGGTACCTGCGCTTTAGGGACCGGCGCCGGATATTAACGTAGGAGTAATTATAAACCGCCCTTATTTAACGGGCTTATATTTTCACGGTTACCGGCCACCCAGAATATAATAAAATAATAATATTATTATTCCGTAATTATTTTGGGCCGGGTATAATCCGTATAATACGCCGTGTTATACGTAATTATAATATATACGGTAGAACCACCGTATAAAGAAACCAGAAAAAAGGCTTATTAAAGTCATTTTTAATGGCGGATTATTTTTAAAATAAAATATCTGTGGATTTTATAATAAACCTCCCCGCCGTGGACCCGTATAATTCCCGCTCTTTAATAATAATTATTAACCGCCTTTATAAGGGCGTAATTTTAAAAGTTATAATATTTATAATAACGGAGGCGTATACCGAAAGGTTTATATAATACTTTTGGCATTTCCACCATTTTCCCAAAGCGATTACAAATAATAGGGGGTCGAATTAGGTAGGCGGATTTTAGTAATGCCTATACGAGTTAATAAGTATAATATAGCGATTATTAACCGCGTTCCACCCCTAAACCGACGGCGTAACCGAGCGGGCGAACCAGGAGGTCCAGCATTTTTTACAAATATTCGTATTAATAAAGCAATTAAATTGGCCCGGGCTTTTACCGGTAGCGTAATTAATTATTAATAACCGCGATTTATTATTAATCGGCCTTAACCCTTTTTTTATTATACACGGGTATTATATATTAACTATTAAGGAACGCGATAATCCAGGGCCCTTAAAAAAATACCGCGAGGCCGGGCGGAATAATTCCTGGATAGGCTCCGGGAGGCGACCGAATAAGTATAAGCGGTGGCGGCGGCCATATAATAATACCACAAAAACGCGGCGAGTAAATACCGCTCCCCCGCCGAAAGGTTTAGGATCGGTAATAAAATATAACTTGCCCTGTATAATATAACCACGGTAAGGCCCTTATTAAAATTAAATTGGCTTTATACCAAATATACGATTATATATATAATAAGCTCGCACATAATAAAATTAAATACGTTTATAAATATTTATCCCCGTTTTTATATTAATTTTTTATAACGGGCCAATAGCGACCCCTTACCGTTTTAAATTTAAAATAATATATAATTACCGTTAATTTAAAATAGCGAATTGGAAAAGGGAAAATAGTATATAAAGGAGATTTTTAAGGTATAAATATAAAAGCGGGGTGGCGGTACCATTTAATAAATACTGGTAAAATAATATGGGTGGGTAAAATTAATCTGGGAATTATTAATTTAAATCGTAAAAATAACGGCGCTAAATTATTATAAAAAGTATTTCGCCGATACGGTAATTTATAATGGTCCCGTATAGGTAAAATTACGCGCAGAATAAATTATAATAAAGCAATAAAAGGCGCGGAATTTAATAATAAGGTAGGAGTAAAATAAATCGGGGCGTCCCCCCCCGGTGCTTAAGGTATTAATAATATAGTATAAAAAAAAAAAAAAAAAAAAAAAACCACGGATAAGGGAAGGGCAGATATTAATAGGAACCGGTCGGCCCCGCAGCGGGCCTATATATTAAAAGGTCGTTATTTAATACCGGCAACGAGTATTTAGGCCGCCAGGCCTGCGTGGGATTTTATATTATTATTAAAATTAACGGAATTATTATATAATGATTAAGTATATTACCCGGGGGGCCAGATAAAATCGACGAATGGTAATAAAAAAGCGGGGACTTCGGGGGAGAATTAATAAAAATCCCTTAATAAATACGGGGCGAAAGCGGAATATACGCGGTTTTATAAAGAAGCTAACAGCTTTTTATTAATTGTAATAAGTTTTTCGACGGATTTTATAAGGAACGCTGCCTGCCAACGCGTAAATATTATATTGATTACGGGCGCGGTAAACGCGGCCGGCGCCGAGCTAATATAATACCCTGTATTAATATAACGGATGGCCTTATTTTTAAACTAGGGGTAAGCCTAACCATAGGATTAATAAAAGTATATATATAACGGGTCCGGAGCGAATTTACGGTAAAATTACCACGCGGAATATTAATTTTAATAATAAAAATAAAAATAATAATGGTAGTTTTAATATTAAAAATATTGTAATATTAATAAACCGGATTAATAGCGAATTTTCGGTAAGGGGGGCTTTATAGGTATCCTTTAATATATATAATATTATAAATATAGTTTCCTTTAAAATATAAAAAATTAATAATACCTTACCTTATAAATTAATACCGGGTTAATCGTGATCTACCAAAATGGCCTAAAAGGGTTTTCACCGGATTGGTTATAATAATAATAGGTGGTATTATTAGTAATACGGCGAATATACGCCTTATAAGGCTTATTACGCTTAGGTTTAATAATAATATCTTATTTTAATCAATCTTAAAACCGTAGCGATAACGCGCCGAAAGGAAATTATATACCCGGGTAATTTTCGTTTTTTTGGTAGGATTAATACGCGTAATAAAGGCCTTATATTATCCGCAACGGGTTAATAGTACCCCGTGGGCGGGACGGAAAAAGTGCCACGTACCTTAATAATAATAAAAGCACAAATAGCGATATTTTTATAAACCGCCGGCTTTACGGCGCTATTACCTTAGGGGAAAGGGCTGCGCGGCGGCGGAAAGGCCGGCGCGGAGCCATTATTACTATAGGTTTAGGAGTTTTGGGGGAACTGCATTATACCGGGGTTAATTACGGCCTTTATAATGGGTTCGAAGCGAGGAAAAAACCATGGGAATTTATTAATGAAAGTTTAAATCGAATCTGGCCGGGGGGAGTTTCGAATAATAATAGGTTAGCGCCTAAAGCCCGTAATGCCGCCGTTCTAGGCGTAAAACGCCCGGGAGGGCGCTCGGCACCCTCCCGGGCGCCGAGGGAGGTGATAAATAAAGGGGAGAGGAAATTAGGGGGGGGGGGTAATTTACGATTATTATTATGGTAAAGGATGGGGAAAGAGTAATAGGGGGCCGAGAAATAGCCCTTATAATAATTATACTTAGTATTCGTAGCGAATGCTCTATATAGGCGGGGTTACGAAATATATTTAAACCACGGGCCCCGGCATATAATCATATTATAAGGGAACGCACTTGCGGTATTACCGCCACACGGCGGGACGGGTAAAAAAGGGGGTAATATTATAAGCCCACCTATACCATAACCTACGTATATAGCGGGCTAGCCGCGGAACTAATACGTATAAAACATTACCCATAAACCACTCCCCCCCTCCTTTCCCTTTTCCCCTCCCCTTTCCTTCCTCACTTTTTATAAATCGAATATACATACTATCGTGGCACTTATTGTTGCTCCTCGACGTGACTTTAGCCCTTTGCACCTGGCGTTAATATAGGTTTAATATTAATTTAACTATTATGAGAAATACATTAATAGAATTATTAAACTCGGGGTATTGGGATTTGTTATTTTTCTAATAATTAATGCCTATAGTGGGAAATGTTCCCATATACGGTAACCAATTAAAGTTTAAATTATAGGGCCTTAACCCAGGTTCCAGGTCAGTTTTAGGCTGGCCTGGAAGCTGATTAGCTAAGGCTTATTATGAGTTAATTCAGTCCTCCCCAACAATTTCCTCGTAAAAAAATTCATCGATTATTTTAGGCTAAATTAAATTACTATAAGAATTATCCGGATGATTATGGTTATTTAGGCAAAATAAAAAAGCCAAAGAATATAATTCAAAGATATGGTTATTAACCTTAAATAAGGCATCTTTAAAGGAGAATGGATGGTGTAAAAGCAGTTATAATAATATAATTGGTGGCAGGTTTTAATTAGAAGCAAAAGAAAAAAAAACAGAAAGAAAAAACAGAAAAAAGAAAATAAAAAAAACAGAAAGAAAAAAACAGAAAAAAGAAATAGAAAAGCAAAACAGAAATAAATCCAGAAAGAAAAACAGAAAAAAAAACAGAAAAAAGAATATAATTAACTTTTATACGGCAGAAATCCTGGTAATCCTTATTATTCGGGTCCCCTTTATATAATGGTTTATATAATGGGACCCTTAGGCGGACTCGAGGGCGGCGTCGGTGTATTTTATGGTCCTAATATAAACTCCACTTTAAAAAGGAAATATTATTAATATTCCTATAAATAAAATAACGCTTATATATAGTTTTACCAGTTAATATTTCCCCATTAATAATATAAAAATGCTTTTATTAGGTTTCTAAAGGGCCGTAATTAATAATAAGAATTCTTTTGGAACTTTAGGCTAAAGGTAGGCCTTAAATATAATATTATAATTCTTGGCCTAATATATCCCTTTTAATAATAACGCGATTTATTACTTTTTATATTAAAAAAAGGCGTGGATTATTCGCATTTATTAATGGTAACACTGCTTTTATTATATTACCAAAAAATATAAATTGTGTCTTTACCTTAAAATAATATTTGGTAATATAATTAATAATACTATTAATATTACCATAAACGGAAATATCCGTATTTACTAACTATACTAAGGAAATAAAACGATTAAATTGGTTAAAATTTTACTCGTTTCTTTTTACGGCAAATATATAAATCTTAGGATTTATATTCTTAATAAATATAAGGGAATTATAATAATTCCGGGGGAAATAAAAATGGTATATTTTTTCCCCAGTACGGCGATTTTTCCTAAAGCAATACTCCTAAAAGTATTTATACACCTGAACTTTATTAATAACCTGGGCCAAGGTTAAAAAAGTTTAATTTTTAAAGTAAAAGGGCTGGTAAAGGACCTTTAAAAAAGCAGGAAGGTCTTATAAATGGGGATTAAATGGATTTATGGCTTTAATATAGGCCCCCTAATAATCTATAAGGGCTTATTGGGTTTCGGTTATAAATAAATTATTAGGGGGCTTATTAGGAATAGGTTCGAGCCAAATAAATCCATATAAATGCGGTAATCCACGTGATTGCCATTAATACCTATTAATAATTAGTAAATAATAAAAAAGAAAAACAGAATAAAAAATGAAAATTAAAAGAATAACGAAAAGGAAAAAAAGAAATAAAAGAAATAAAATCATTACTTACCGGGTTTAATAATTAACCACTTCAAATTTAGGCTTAAGGAAATGTTTTATAAAAGCCGTAAAACGGGCATAAAAATGGTAGGCGGCTATATGGCGGTTATTATATAATATTCGCCTTACTAGACGGAATTTCTATGCCTTATAAGCATTTTTCCATTGGTTATACTAAGGGAAGAAGCGAAAAAAAGAATCCCAGTGAATATCGGCAGCGCTAAATGTTATACAAAATTAGGGCAATTAATATAGCGTATCATGGCCTGGAATTCCGCTCTTTTAAAAGTCCAGTAAGGCCGTGAGCCTTTAATGGAAGCTGAAGAGCGGACAATAGAATCCTATAGGTATTAAAATTTAGGGGAATTTTCCTTAAAGGCCAGGCGAATTTGGTTTAAATCCCAGTTGGCAAAGGCATTATTCTTGGTACGATTAATATAAAATGTGGATTTTCCCCTTATTTATTGCCTTATAACTATATTATTGGCCATAAAGCAAAAAATAAAATGTTGGGCAAATTTAAATATTTAATTAATAATGAATAAAAATAATGGAACAAAGGAGAATTTATACCGTTTATTATAATATTGAATAATATATATTAAATAAACTTATAGTTTAATAAAACAATACCGTGGGGTATTAAAATCGGCCTCGCCTATATGAAATAAGTAGGGAAAAGTATTATTAAATAATACTAGGGATTTATTGTATTTATTAAAAGGTATAGACCGGTATATAAGTGTTAAAAGCTTGGTAAGGCTAATATTTGCCCTATTTTGGTTATATTATTAACGAATTTCGGCCCGGAACTGGTTAATTTCCAAGTTATTAAATTATAAATCAAGAAGGCGTATAATAAATGGGTTATTTATAAACTGCTCTTTATCCTTAATGGTTAAATTATCAGTAGAAACAGTATTACTAATAATAATAGGGATTTAATCGGAAATATCCCCATTATTTATTAACTCCTGAATTGCTTATAAGGAAATATCGATGTCCTGATAACCAGGATGGTCTTGCTTTAAATAAAGCAGCCAGGTTTATATAATAAATTAATAAATAATTAAAAATAAAAAGGAAAAGGAATAAATACGCAAAGAATAAATATCTTAATCCTTAATTTTTTAACCTCAAATTCCCCCCTATACTGCTCAGCAAAGTGGGGATTTTCCTGGTAATTTTTAGGCCGAATAATAATAATAACCAAATCTTTTGGAAGTAATGAAAGTTATTAAGAAACCTAAAAAAATAATATTATATTAATAAAAATATTAGAAAAAAAAAGAAAAAAAAAGAAAAGAAATATACTGTGGTAATATTCCTGGTAAAATTAATATAATGGCCTTTATACCGATATTATGCCCCCCGTACCTCGCGTACTTATTTAACTATATACACCTTAGAAATCATTATTTATTTTATTTACAAAAGCTTAGGCAAATGATTAGGTATAGGGCCAAAATCCAGGTTATTCTCTGCCGAATAAAAAGAAGGCTTATCGGGAGCCATTTTAGTGTCTTTAATTCGGCATCTTCGGCAAAGTCCTTCCTTTAATAAATCCATCTTAAACCATTTTTCTTGGTAACGGAAATAAAACTCCATTATGGATTTATTTAATATAAAATAGAAATTCTGCATTAAATTAATATTGTGGGCGGAAATAATAGGTTGTTGGAAAGAAAGTGATGGATTTTTTACCGTTAAATTATAGGGGGCGGGATAATTAGGTTGAAAATTTAAATAATCGGTGCCGGTTATAGTGGAAGGTAAAAGGGAATTTAAAAAGGAGGGAATAATTAAAAGATTATTAAAAGGCGAAGGGGGTGAAATGTTTACGGAATTAAAGGGTGAGGGAATAAACGATGCCGTAAAAATAGTAAAAGGGTCCGAGGAAGAAAAAATCGAGGTGGAAGCCTATTAAATAAATTAATAAATAAATTATTAAAATAAATACAATAATAAATAAGAAAGTATAAATACCGTTAATTGTAATTGGTTAAAACTTTTACTCCGGAATAAGGGCGAGGGGACAGATAAAAAAGAAAAGATGTTAAAAGAAGAATTTATAATAATAGGAATGGTGAAATTAAAAGGTGGTGGTCATTGTGGCTAGTGAATTTTTAAAGAATTAGTTTAGTTTTATAAAAAATCAAAGTAAAATAAATTAATATACCGTAGTTTATAAATTATTATTATTACGCCGTCTGGTTGGGGCCTATTATGGAGGGCTTAAAATAATAAAGGTTCGTTTATTATTTATTTATTAAATTAAAGTTTTATAATTTAAACAAAATTTGGTAGGTTTTTTTAAAAACGAATATTATGGAACCGAAAATATTGCCATATATTAAGGTTTTTACAATATTTACGGCATATTTTATTTCCTTACCAAATAGGCTAATTAATAGGGTCCATTTTAAAATGGATTTTCGGAAAAATAATATTAATGTAAAAGTGAAGTTTTTATAAAGCGGCAGAAATAAATAAACACAATGAAAATAAAGAAAGATGGCAGGGATTATAAAAAATTACATAATAAATACGCCCCTTAAATTTTTATTACCCAAGAATTTTATATATATTAAAACTTTTAATACTAATCAAATATCGAAAGGAAATCCTAAATCTTTCTAAAATATGGATGTAAAAGCCAGAAAGCTAATTTATATTTTTAAATTTTATATATATTTTATATTATTTTAATGGGCTGGATACGGGCAAATCTTCAATTACGTCTTAAGGTATATATAATAATCAAAAGCTTATATAATTATTATACTCCTTATCTTTTCAAATCCAAGTTTTATATATATAGGAATTTAAAACCGAACATTATTATATAAGGAAAAATCGTAAAAGTAAGTTAAAAGCTATGCAGGAATTTATTACTATTAATAAGTATTTTTACCATTTTTATTTATTTTTCCTTACTTTATTCAGGGCAATGCGGGAAAGTATAATTAAGTTTTTTAATTTATGCATAAACCATATTTCAATGGTTATATTACCTGATTTATTCCCAGATAATTAAATTATCATATAATTATTATACAGTCGATTTCTTTGAATCCAAGTTTTGTATATATGGGAATTTAAAAACGAATATTATTATATAAGGAAAAATCGTAAAAGTAATCTGAAAGTTGTGCAGGAATTCATTATTATTAATAAGAATTCTTATGATTTTTATTTATTTCTCCTTACTTTATTTAGGGCGATGCGGGCAAGTGTAGTTAAGTTTTTCAATATTTGGATAAACCATATTTTAATGGAAATATTACCTGATAAAAAATCCTTCATAATCAACTAATAAGCTTATAATTAAATCCATAAATTGCTAATAAAGGTTTAAAAACGGGAAAAGAATCAGAAAAATCAGATTTATGTTTAATATTAATGGTTTAATAAGTTTTATCTCGGAAGGTTATTTTCGTCCTAATTAGAAAGGACTCCATAATTTTCACCTTCTGAGCCACTTCCCCCCTGTAAGTCTTAGTAATCCCCCACGGGCTTAATGATTTTGGAAAGCGAATACTTCGCTCGCTTACGCTTACTACGTATTCCCAAAAATATAGGAAAAAGGAAAGGCTGGCTTATAAGTATAACGGGTTTAAAAGAATTAAAAGGCCTATTGGCCATTGGTAAGCAAACAATAAAAGCCAAAAGATTAGGGAGCCCCTTATAAGCCTCCTTATTATTACTCTGGTTTAAGTAGGATACATTTTAAAAATATCAGGAAATAAATTAAAGAAAGGAGATAATAAAGGGTGCGAGTGTTTAAGGGAAAAAGGGCTCCGAAAATGGGAAAAGAGTAAGGAATATATAGCAAAAAGAGCACTATAAGGAAAAGCAAGGCATTAATAAAAGGTATACAGGAGGAAGGATTATGGTAGGTATAGGAGAAAAATAAGGGCAAAAGGTTAGGCTAAATATTTATATAATTATTCGTTTAAAAATGGGAGGCCCGTTATTAATTATAAGAGTTATAGGAATTATAAGGGTAATAGGGCAAAGGGATAATAATGGAAATATTTAAACAGAAAATGTATTTATTTAAAAAAATACCACCGTTGACCTAAAATTCGCCAGTATATTTAAACCTTATAAATATAAATACCCTTTTTTTTCCCCTAATATTTCCTCGATTTTTTTTAGCCATACTATTATAGCGGGGAGTTGGTTTGATAACCTCGCTGTATGGTCGGTGTCTAAAACCAAGCTATTTGGTTTAATTAAATCTCCAATTACCTGTTTAGAAATGGTAATACTTTAAAAACTATAAAATAATTCTGTAGAGGATTATTTTTAAATAATAATATAATATTTAGGGGAAAATATAATATATTAAATAATAATTATATTTTTATAACCGAGTTTTTACCGCCATGGTTTATTGCCCTTTTAAAAGTCCCATAAATCCCGGGGGTCCTTTTGGCTTTTTATATAATTCTATACAGGATTATTTTAAGGCTTTAAATTAATTATTTAAGTAATCGCGCCGGGCGTTGGTCTTTGGTATAAATACAGCGGGGAATACCTCCGGGACCGTTATATTATAATAAAAAACCGTATCCCGCGGTTCGAAAATCTTTAGGAAAAGCCTTTTAGCTTTTATAAATATTAACGATTTATCCCTTTCCTTACCCTTTGCATATTATTAATTATTTGTTTATAATAATTACGGTGAGAAGGAAGCATTAGATGTTTACTCATTTATGTAGCATTATTATTAGTTTTTAGTTTTTCCTTAGTAATAGGTAGATTAGAATAATAAGAGATTTCCTTATTTATGGGCGTATACCTATATAAGGATTAAACTCTTGGCATTTTATAAGAATAATAATAACGTTCTTTTTTATAACATTTACTACCCTAATATAAGGTGTCCACTCTTTATATACTTATTATTTTATTAAATTTACCAAAACACTTAGTCTTTATTAATAAAAGTAATAAAATACCTTTATTTATTTCTTATTTGGTGCCCCCTTTATGGAGGATTCCTTTCGGCTATTTTTAAAAAATCCAGGGATTTTAAAAGTTTAAATAAGCGGGCGCTTAAAACCAAAATAAGTGATACCAATATATTTTAAGTATTAAATATAAGAAAAGGACTATTATATTACCCTAAAACGGGGCGTAAAAAAAGTCTTTTTTATTTTGGACTAATAAAGAAATAAAATACGGGTTAAAGATTTGGTATATATATATTAAGCCGGTTATAAGAAACCGTAAAATAACCTTAAAAACCGATATTGTATTTTTTTCCAAAAGTAAGCAACCAGGCCTACTGTTGGCAGCATCACGGAAACTAAGGACTCACTAAAGTGAATCAGAAAAGGATGTTCTATTATTGCTATTTATAATTTTACGGAGGTCCTTAAATAGTGTGGTTTGTGGGGCTGCATATTGCCCTGTCGGACCGCGTAACGGCCGGCCCGATAGTTTGGCCGGTTCGGCCAATACACCCCCCTTTATAAGTAAACTTCTCCTATTTTAATTTTCGGAATTTATTAACATTCCGCTATTTTCCCTATTATCCCTTATAAGGGCCTTATATTATAATAAGGGCGAATTCTATTTTAATAATTTCTAAGGGAGATCGTTCCTTATTTTTTCGTTTTCCATACGTTCCATCCCCGCTGGGCGGCGTTTTAGGGTGGATTTGGCTTTTCCTTTATATTGCCGCCATATATTAAGCTTCCTTTTTATTTATTCCAGGTTCTCCTAAATATACATTAAACAATTATATAATATCCCGTTCTTTTTTTTTAAAATCCTCGTAATGGAATTTTAAAATTATTTGGCGAACTTTATTATATTATTGGTTTTTAAATTAATTCTTTATATTTCGCATATTATTTATTTTATTTATATATTATATAATTACCTTTTAAAATACCTTATCCGCCTGCCTTATTATATTTTCCAAATTAATAGGTTTTCGATTTTCCATTATTTTAAATAAATTATCGCTTAGGATTATAATTTCCGTATAGGTAATATTTAATTATATTTTGGCTTTTTCTCGTTCGCGTTTTATTCGATTTATTTTTCTTTTTATCCATTATACTTATTTTAATTATATTATATTATTAATTCCTTATTCCTATTTATAAGGCTCGGGATTATTTAAATTTTTATTTTTAAATTTAATTAAAACTTTCGATTTTCTAAATACGCGTACCACCAGGGCATCGGGTACCGGTAATTCTTATTTGATTATTATATAATTTGGTTAATTTTATTAATAAATTATGGTTTATATTAATTTCCCGAATTAATTACCCGATATTAATAAAGCTTCTTTTATTTGGTTTTTTAAATCGTAAATTACTTTATTTCGCCTTACTTTTTATCTTTCCTTATTACTTAAATATATTACTTTTCAATCCCTTATATTTCGCCATATAACGTTTAATTTTCCGCTTTATTTTATAATACTGGATGCAATAAAATCGAGAACGGGATTTTTTATTAGTATTTTCCTTATTATATTATCTGTATTATAAAACCATTATTTATTTAAAATTAACTTACCCATTATTATTTCGCATTTAATTATATCGAGTATATTAAAATTCTTATAATTTCCCACCGGCCTAATATTTTGGGAAATAATACTACCGTTTATATTAAATAATATATTATAATTTGAAAAGGGTGGTTCGAATAAGTACTGGTTTTCGAGATTAATAGCCAGCCTAGAAATTTCGCTATTCTTTTTGATCCATATTTTTAAAAAGGGATCGTTATTTTTTATAAGTGTTTAAAAAACCATACTTTAAATCTCGAAGTAATTTTTCGCCGTTTTTTTTTTTATTAGGAAGGCCGTTAATGGAGCCGTTGCCGGGTTATTATATAGTCGGTCCCAAAGGGCTTATATTCATAATATAATTATTGCTTTATTCCTTATTAATTAAAGCGGGTATAAATTAATTAATACCGTAATTTAACACTAAATAACCAGCGAATATAAATCGGTTTATTCTTTACCTTTTTTAAAGGTGAATTTTTTAAAAATTCCGTTAAATTAGGTAATTTATTTTCTTATATCTCCCGTACATGCCTATTTTTCGAGCATTATAATACCACACGTTTTATTTAAATCGCTAAATTTAAATTTAAATATTCTTAAATCGAATTCCTTAAAAGTTGGTGTTTTATTTATAAGGATTACGGCGTAGGGTAAATATATATTTAATATAATATTAATTAAATCGACGATTTTAATCGTGGATAATTTACCTATTATAAGCGTTTGCATTATTGGAATAATGTATTCGTTTATTGCCTGGATTTATTTTAAGGAGATTAGGTTTACGGGACCGAATATACCCTATTATTAATCGTAGGCGAAGGGGGCTTATTATCCCTTTTTATTAAAACCCGTATACCTCGAACTTTTATATAATATTTGGGCTCCAGATTTTTATCCATTGGTTTTTCCCTTATTTTTCGACGCTTATTCGGCCATGTATAAATTAAAGTTTTAATTACCCTAGGGGTAATTGGATCGTTTACCGGGCGCTCCTCGCCCTGGCTGGCCTGTTTATTAATTCATCTTGTATTTTATCTAGGTACCTGCTTTTTATTAGGAATTCTTATTTTTTTTATCTCTTTCTTTTAATAATACCAATTATTCCGCCGGATTCGTCGTTTTTATTGGATTGGTGGCTTTTATGGTTGTAATTTAGGCTTATTTAATTAGAATATTATTATGGTTAGGATATTATTAGGTGGAGGGGATTAAAAATGGGGTTTGTATTATAAAAGTGGGGAGGTTTTATAACAAAGTTCCCAGTTTTTTTAAATTATTTTATAAAAATGCGTAATCGTTTTCTGTGATTTTTATTTTTTATTAATTAATAGTCGCAATAGGGCTTATTTCTTTCTCGAATCTCTCGCTTACTTTATTTTTTACGTACGGGTCGAGATTCCGAGCAGGCCAGGCTTTTGCCTACTTCCTTAATTTATGGTCTCCTTTTCCCGAAGGCCGCTCCTTTCACGCCTAGCGTACTTAATCTCTCCTATTTTCCTTAACGGATTTTTAAGGGGCTTTCCTTTCCTTATTTAATTTTCCGGGTATTTTTTATTATATTTCCGTACCAGGTTTATTATATTTTATATTAATACCTTTCTCGGGTACCATTTATCCCATTAATTTTCCTAACCTTTTTAATATACCAGATATTTTATAATTGGTTTACCTTATTTATTTATTTTTTGAATTTTTAAATATTCGATTTTAAAACTTTACCATTCCTTATTATTTCCCTTAATTTAAATTATTTCCGGCCTAGCGGTTTATTTTATAAATTCGTCGATTTTTTTCGGGTATAATAATTAATATTTTATACTTACCATTGGGTAAGTCTTTTAATAAAGGGGGAAATTAAGCTTATAAATTAAAGGCCCGACTTTATATTTAATTTTAAAAGGTCTTATTTATTTAATTAATATTTTCCCTTTTTATTCTGGGATTTCGTATTCTTTATAAAGGCGAAATATTACCTTATTATTAATTTCGAATTCTAGGTTTTTTATGTATACATTTATTTGCCGCGATATTCTTTTTTATACGAAGTCTAAGGCGAATTTTACGTTTTCGCGGAACTCCCGTTTGGTAAAGTTCCGTATTATACCCTCGGCCTTTTTGGGCTTTAATAAATCCAATGGCTTTTTTGGTTTAAAACCCAGCACCAGTATATTTAATAAAAATCCCATTATTTATTTAATTCGCCTATTAAGATTATATTATAATACTGGTAAGGCGTTTATTTATTATATATTGCGGTTTATTATTAAGTACCGTAGGGCAATCTTTATATTTTAATTTATCGCCTTTAATTACCCGTCCGTTTACGGATGGTATATTATTAATAATACCCATTCGACTTTTATAATTTTAAATAAAACGGACCATAAACCTTTGGCGAAAAATTTATTTTTATTAAAAATAATTTTATATGGGATTCCCCAATCGGCTAAAAGTAAAATTTTTAATACTATTTTTACCTATTTT
The DNA here is from genome assembly GCA_022664585.2 of Zalerion maritima. Lineage (NCBI taxonomy): Eukaryota > Fungi > Ascomycota > Sordariomycetes > Lulworthiales > Lulworthiaceae > Zalerion > Zalerion maritima. The sequence continues at coordinate 45,120 of JAKWBI020000266.1, read as the reverse complement.
AATCCGTTATAATCTTTTTTCCCGTCGATTAAAAGTACCTTTTTAAAGAATTTGTATATTTATAATATAAAGGCGTTTATCTTTTTATAATTATTTAAAGCGTAAACCGTTCCCGCCAATGGGGTATGTAATAATACCGTTATAAAATCCACCATTACCGTATTATATAATATATTACCGTAATCGATTAATTATAATAATCCAATAAGCCGTTATTTATATACCCCGTTTTAAATATATATCGGGTAAAATTTAATATAATTTATAATGGCCTTGGTTATTTAATGGATTATTAAATCTGCCAGCTTATATTATATTATTTCCGGGTTTATATACGCTCGGTTATTATACCCTATTTTTAATACCTTTTCAAAATAGGTTTTGGATATATAAAAATATTCGCCTTTTTTTCCTTTATAAAATAATAGGCTATCTCTTTTTATAAACGGGTATCGATATAATCTTTAGGGTTAAATACTTTAATTTTCGGCGATATATTTTTAAATATTACCGTACTTTTTATCCTTTTTATATATTTTTAAAAGTTTATTTTTTTATTTATCGGACATATTTATTATTATTTCGGCCTAATATACGTCCGGCGTGGCCTCCGCCTATAATTAATCCCAAATGTTATCCAATTTACCTAATTAATATAAGCCATTATCTCCGGTGTCCCCTTAAAATAGCAGTTTTAATAAAATATCGGGTATTAAATTCTTTTTCCCGGCGATATATATTATTTTAATATTAAAACTTAATAGAAATACGGATATTAATATTAGCTTTGGGTTTAATTTATTTAAATCCATTATATTAAAATTAATTCCCTCGACGATTTATTTAGCGGGGCTATAATCCGTTAAAATAATTACCGGTTATTAAGCTAATTATATATGGATTCGCAGCGTTTTTATTATTTAAACCAGGCATATAATGTCGAGTTTTAACGCGCCGTAATATTTTTCTAAACCGATGGCCAATGGATTTAGGAAATAAATTAGCTTTATATCCCCGGGCTTAATATTCTCCGGAGTGGATGCTTTTTTTAAATAAAAAACTATAATGCCCATTCCAATTACTGAAGCGTCCAGATTTATAATCAGTTATCTATTCGGGTCGCAATAAACCAGGCATTATTCTTATATTAACTGGGATTACAGGATTTCGAAAGCTTTTTTTTCGGTAAAGGTTAGCTCGAATATTTACTTAAATATTTATTTTTACCTTACCGCTTTATTTTTTCCATTTGGCGTTATTCCGTCTTTTTATACCTTTAATAAAATATCCATTTTCCCTTTTTATAATGGCTGTATTTTTTAAATAAACCAAGGTATATATTTGGCGAGATATATTATTATTTTAATATACCGCTCGACGTTTACCAAAAAACATGGTTATTTAAGGCCCTTTAAACCTTAAATTCTCTCGCCTATTATTCGGATTCCCCTTCCATCCACCTGGAAACCCAATAATTACACCGATTTAAAACCGACGAATAATTTAACAATTAAAATGGCAATCCGAATACTTTTAAGCCGGTTAAACATTAAGCGAATATACTCGATATATTATTCTTCCGAATTATTAAATATTATAATATTATCGATATATGCCTTATAAAAATATCGGAAGTCTTTTAATTTGGTATTTATAAATCTTTAGGTATAGCTCGGGGAATTTCAATATCCCATTAATATAACGTGGAATTATTGCGCGCCCCTTTTCGATAGGAAAATAACTCGACCTCGATGGGCAGTCTTAATTAGGAGCTAATCGTAAAATCGGCTGGCGTCGAATACGGAAAAGCTTAATTTTCCAATTAATTGGCTTATAATTTTATCCTATATTAATAATGGATAAATATTAGGGATTAAAATTTTATTTCATTATTTTAGGTCGATTACCACGTATCCCTTAGATTTACCATGAATAATTTTCCATGCCATAAATATTAGGCATTTAAATAATATTGGCTTATTTGCCCAGCTAAGCCGTCCCTTTATATATATTTTATTAAATAGGCTTATTACCATTTTTACGTCCTCCTGTCCCAATTAATATGGTCGGCATTTTCGAGCCTAATTTTACCATCCCTTAATAACATCGATCGATATTTTTTCCTTTTTTATTACAAGGACTACTCCGCGATTACGCCATATATCGCGTTTTTCCAGCTCGATCTTTATTCTGGCGGCGAACTTTGGGTTATTATTGGCTATTATTACGCCTTAATTTATTATAATCTTTAAATATCCGTCGGGCTTTATTAATATGGTATATTCCCTTTTATTTCCGATTTTCGATTCCTCGAATTATTTCTCCTACTCCTTTAAACTTTTTATTAATACGGCCTATACTTTTTCCGGTATTTTAAATTCTCCGTTTACCATTTCGGTTATATTTATTTTTAATTATTAACGGGCCTTTATTATTCCGGCCGTATAATTATCTACCACAGTTTCCCGTATTACTTTAATTCCGTCTTTCGATTAAATCTTTTTTAATATATTTAATTTATTAATAATCGGAATAACATTTGGAGTTTTTATATTAACCAGGTAAATTTCTCTCGGCTGATTTTTTATGCTTAGTAAATAAACATCGTTTTTTGGCAAATCTATCCAGGATGCCGGAATCGGTATTATTATATGGGGGGGAATTATCCAGTTTCCCCTTAATTTAACCTTTTATAATAGTATCGGCTTTTCGGAAATAGCTTCGATTTTTCAAATTTACGATTCCATTCCGTGGTATTATTTCCACTGGATAATCTTTTTATTATAATTAATTACCGCCCCCTATAATTTAAAAAAGTTCGTTTTAATTAATATATTTATAGGCAAATCCTTAATTATCCAGGCGGTAAAATTAAAATAACCCCACATTTTTTATCCTAATATTTTACCAGAAATATATATATCGAAATAAGCTTGTTTATTTACCTGCTTTGGGCCGCCGATTCCTTTAATCCGAATTATCTTTATTTTATTAAAACGCATATTCCGACCGGCTTTTTAAATCCAAATCTTATTTACCACGTAAATTAAATATTCGGTATTAATATAGGCGGTTTATTTCTTTCCGTCCAGATCGAAAACCACGTTTATTTAATAATATACGGATTTTTGGATTGGTTTACCCCCTTATATTAGGCTGGCTTTTATTATTTATCCGTTTATAAACGCCAAATTTACCGATTCCCCGCCCACGGCCTATTTGCGGTATAATACTTCCGTATTATTCTGGATTAATATTTAAATTATTCCATTATTTTTTTTACCGTACTCGATAAACATAAAAAGGCCGTCGAGCTTGGCGGAATAATTAATTAAATATATGGTTAAATATATTCCGGATTTTATATATATTATTAAACGGTTATAAAAACGGAAGGTGCTCCCGCAATATCGGTAGGCCATTATATTAATTTGGTTATTTTTAAAGTAAACAGAATTAAGATTAATATTATTTACGGTTTCGTTTATATAATATACTTTTTCGCACGTGGTTTTATTTTCCTTTTCCAATAAATATCCGTTCGACTCCAGAAAAATCGCTATTTCCTAAGCGCTCAGCTTATTCATAAATAGGGTCATTTTATTTATTATTTCGTGGCCTTGCTCGGTGGATTGGTAAGCATTATAATTCGATTAATTTAATCGCCTTATATATTATTAAAAAGGTTAGTAATATTATATTATTCGTCGCACCATATTCCTATTTCCGGATTAAATATAATCGGGCCTGGCCCTGTCCGAATACGATGCCCATTTATATTAAGGGTTAAATTATTTGGCCTGGTTATTTTATAAGGCGTATCGATCCCCGCAATACTTAAGGGATCCGGAATTATTTTACCGATCGGTATTTTAGGAATAGCCTCGGCCGTAGGCCGGCCTATACGGGTAATTAAATAATTATCGGCTTTATTATTATTGTCCCCAGTTTATTTCCCTAATAATGGGGTTTTTAGGCTCCAGATCGATTAAGTTCCCCGTATATACCGATAACGGTTGGCTTTATTAGGGCCCGAGTTATATTATTTATTAGGCAAATCGAAATATCTCTGGGCTTAATTAACCGCTTACGAATATATCCCTTATTATTTGGGTAAAATCTTTAAATAAGGGGTATTTTTCGAGGAAATTATTTGGCTTCGGCGCCGTTATATTACCCGTTATTTAATTTAACCTTCCGGGGAGCACGCCCTTATTAATTAGGTATACATTTTATCGGTGGATTAATTTTAAATTATCGCTGGATTGGCGGATTTATTTTCCGATTTTAATACCCTTTAATAATATTTCCAATTTCTTTTATAAATCGGGGGAAATTTTATGGTAAATATTTAAGGTTTATATTAAGGGGGCGTCCGTTCCCATTAATTTATATAATTTAATAATTTCGGCGGCAAATACCTCAAAATTATATCCCAATATAATATTCTCCGTACCGAAATTTATTTTATTAATACGGCGGATAATATTAAATATTATAATTCCGAAGCGTTAATATAAAGCTTTTTTCCAATCCGCGAGGCTTATCTTTATACCCGCTCTTTTAACGGCGAATAATTTTAATATATACCATTATTTGGTATATTTAAATAATAAGATTTTTAAATCTCGTTATATAATGGTTAATTTTATTGGCACTATAATATAATATTCGGCGGATTTAATAAATTTATCCATATTATACCAAATAATATCCCCGTTTTTTTTGAATATATAGGCGATTATTTAAATCCTTCCTTAATTTAAAAAATCCAATATATTTAATTTTTTAACCCGTTAAATCGTCCGGTGGGTTAATATTTCTTTGGCTTTATTAAACATTATGGGATACCTGTACCGTTTAAACCAATTAGGTTATAAAATTGGTTAATATTAATTGGCTTTATTATAAGGCTCGTTACCAATCCTAATTGGCGTCCCCTATATTACGAGATTGGCTTAATTTATAATAACTTATTATTACCGTGTTTATTTACCTAATTAAGGGCCGAATATTCGGCTGGCTTTTAATTTCCGCAGGCGTCTCCTTAATCGGAGCGGCTGGTGGGTTCTGGGTATTTATATTTAAATTTGGTTATTGGATTATGGCCGCTATAACCGTTAACTCGCTCGGGAAACTTCCTGGGGCTTATGGTATTTAATCTTCCTAAAAGAACGAGGATCGTCTTAGGTCTTGTCCGGCGAACGGGTTAATTATTTCGGCCGGCTAAGGATCTCCTTCGAATAAGGGGGGGTTCTGCCCAAAAGGGCCAGCCTTAATAATTAATTACCTACGTTTAGGCTATTTTTGCTTCTTTTTAAATCGTCCGCTTAATACTAGGTTTATTTTCGATAAAATTTATTAAAAGGCTTATTAAACTTTAAAATTATCCGATACCCATTTAGGCGGGAAATTCCAGTCTGGTTTTATATTACGCTTTAATTATTTGGTAATTTAATTGGTAATTAATTCCGGGTTAGGCAGGTATATTTATTCCGCCAAACGTAAAATAATATTTATATTTTCCTAATTAGGGGCCAAAAACCAACGGATTAATAATATACCTCCCTTAATATATACATTGATAAATTCTTATACGTTTTATAGGGTTTTTATTATTTACTCGTTTATTTAATGGAATTATAATAAATTTATTATTAAGGTAAATTAATAATCGCGGGGGGGGGGGGGGGGGTAATTATATATTAAGCCGTCGTTCCCTTCGTCCGCCCTTGGGCGGGGGTATTAATCCGGCTAAAAAAGAAAGGAAAAAAAAAAGAAAAAAGTAAATTAAAGGGAATGTTTGGTCTCTGGATTTTTCCAAAGAATTTTTAAGCGTTAACCAGTAAATACTACCATTATTGGCAGCATTACGGAAACTAAGGACTTATTAAAGTAAATCAGAAAAGGATATTTTATTATTATTATTTATAATTTTACGGAGGTCCTTAAATAATGTGGTTTATGGAGCTGCATGCTGCCCTGTCGGACCGCGCAGCGGCCGGCCCGACAGTTTGGCCGGTTCGGCCAAAACCTACTCGAATTAAAAAATAATAAATGGTATATATCCCAAAAAAAGGAGGTCGGATAATCTCGGTATTTAAAAAAGGGGTTTAGCTTTGGTTAAAAATTATAATTAAAGAAAGGGTTAAAAACTTCTCCTTATATTAGGGGAAGGTAAAAAGGAAAAAAGTATTATAGTATTTTATATTATATTAAAAAGGGGTTAAAAGTTCCTCCTGTTTAAGCGAATTAATAAAAAAAAGGAAAAGAGTTATTTTTAATATTTTATAATAAATATTATAATAAAAAAAGGAGAATTTTAAACGGAGATTAAATCTATATAATAAATTATTCCTTAACCAATATAAAGGGCTAATTATCCTAAATTATATTATTATACCTTTTATAAAATTTATCCGGTAATATATTAAGCGTATTTAAAAGGTAAGGTATAAAGCCTAAATTATAATTTTTAAAGGAAAAAAAGGACCTAAAGCCAGGACCTTTGATAAAAACTCCTTAAAAACCGAAGCCTAAACGTATAAAAGAAAAGCGTAAAGTATTTTTAAACCTTAATTTAAATAAGGGAAAAAAATCCCGATTATTTATTCCGGTATAAGGCGATCCCAGATTATTTTAAAATCCATTTTAAACCACTATTTAAATTAAGGAAAAAAAAGCTTTTAATTAATTCCGAAATATTAGGAGTAATTCCGTACCTTTATTTTATTCGAGCGACCGGGAAAGATTTAAATCCCGTTGTCGAGGAAAAAGATCGCGTAAATAAATCGGTAAGGGCAAATTATTAAGATTTAGCGACCCGAATAATATAATAATAATAGGATTAATAATAATAAAAAATTAAAATAATTATTAATATATAATATAAATTATATATAAATATATATCCGAGTAATCGATAAAAAATTTTAAGAATATATACCTAAACTTAAAAAAAGCCGTAAAGTTTTACTAGATTTTTAAAATATTTCCTTAAATAATATACTCCTATAAAAATAGGGAATTTAAATTAGGAAAAAAAGGTTTAAAATATTTTAAAGGTCGAAATATAATATTATGGTTTATTAAATATAACCAGGCCATGGTAAATATAAATTTAAAAATAATAATATAAATACTTTACCTATTAAATTATTATTATAATAAGGTGGAAAAAAAAATTATGGATTTAAAAAATATAAAGGCGAATTATGGAGAATTATTAATATTAATAATAAAACGATTTATTTTTTAAAACGAGTTTTTTTATCGAAATCCTTAAAAAGAGTATACCGATTTATAAAGCTTTTAAATCGACCCCATTTATAAATTAATCCAGCGATATTTTAATAATTGGCGAGCGATTTTAATAAAAGTAAAGAATAAAGGATTTTTAAAGGATTCCGCGAGTTATTTTTTAAAACCCATCCTATATAATATATTGGGAAAATTTATAAAAAAACTGGATATAAAAAATATTAATAATTTTTATAGGCCAGGTAAGCTAATAAATATTATGCATTATTTTTAAAACCTATATAATCGAGTAATTATATAATATAAAAAGATTAATAAAGCAGACGATATTTATCTAATTAAGGCTAAAATAAACGAAAAGGAGCGAATATATTATATAGGAATATTACCGGAAAATTATAATCGTTATTTTATATTTTAATAAAAAAATAAATAATTAATAAGGTTTAAAAGTAAGAGTAAAAAGAAAATAAAATTAAAATATTTTTTAAGCATATATACTGGATTAAAGGATAAAAGTTTAAACGCAATTATAAAAAAATTAGCCATTTATAATATTAAGGATTTAATAAAATATATGGAAAAATAGATTTAATAAACGATTAACCGGCATTTTATAAAGTTAGGGAAGAATTTTCCTTTAAAGGATAAAACTTCGAGGAAGACCAGAAAGTTTTATAAGATTTAAACAAATGCCTATATAATAACGGATAATTTAAAAAAAGACCAAAATTCGTTAGATTTATTATACTTTTTATTATTTTTATTATTAGCGAACAATCTCGATATGGAGATTAGGATTTTAATTATAAGAAATATACCGATTAAAATGGCACCCTTAAAAAAAAGCATTATAAATATTACTTTAAAATCGGCCATTAAATAAACTTTTATAAAACGATTATTAATAATATAATTAATAAAATATATTAAAAGGTTGGGATATTATATAACTTGTGGGAAATAAATATTAAAGGGAATACTTATATACCGGAATTATTAAATATAATAAAATTCCGTATTTTTATTAATAAACATTGGATTATTAGGATATATAAACAAATCGGAATAAAAATTATTATTTTTATATGGTTATATAAAGCCGGCCAAATTTATAAATGGATTTTTTTAAAACCCAAATATATTAAAAAACTTAAAAAATCCCATATAAAAGAAGATATTCCATAGGGCTTTATAAAGAACCTAAATTAGGCATTTTATATTAAGCCTAATTATCCGCTAGGCGTACTTTAAACCAAAAAGATTTTATTTATAATAATTTTATAAAATTTTAAGAAAAAGTACCTAAAATATAATAAATTAATAACGGAGGATATAATCCTTATTAAAATCCATATATTAAACCCAAATATAATAAAGGAAAATATAATTAGGCAGAAAGGTTATAAAACCTTTAAAAAATTAAAAGACCATTATAAAGGTTAAAATTTAAACCTAAAAATATTTAAAATGCCTAAATAAAATCGATAATCGTCCGCTTTATGAAAAAATATATAAAGGAAAATGGTTATGGCCTATTCCTAATATTGAAAATAATTAAATCCCAAGCGATTTTTCATATGCCCAAAATAATAAAATCGAAAAATGATTATCGATAAAAAAAAAGTAAAAGATAATCGAAAAAGAGTGGCTTTTAATATTAGGGAAAATTTTAAAGGAAAAAAAGCAGTTATAAAAAATTTCTACCGATCGAGTATTCGATTATTAATTCTTTAATATATATAAAAAGACCTTACCTGGGTAAAAGAATTAATTAATCGTTTATGAAAAATTATAAGATTATATATTATATAAATTATTAAAATAAAAAAGGTGGATATTTAAGGAAACTCCATTATAATAAAAGCAAATTTTAAAAATAAAATCGGAGGATTAAAAGTAAAATTAATATTCGATAATAATAAGGAATAAAATAAAGATATTTTCTCTAAAATGGAGGGATTCCACGAATTTATTGGGATAAATATTAATAATATTAAGCAAATCTTATATTTAAAAGATAAATAAAAAGAATTTCTGTACGAATTATATTAAATATAATTGGGAAATATATTAAAAGTATTATAAATCCCAGTATATTACGGATATATTATATTTTTAATTTATCGCACGCTTGTAAATACGGGAGCATTTTATAATATTATATTATTTAAATTGGCCGAAAAATACGGATTAATTCTTTTACCCTATTCGATTATTTAAACAATATTTAATATTAATAAATTATATTAATTTATTAAAAAAACCATAATAAATATGTATTTGGGAAATAAATATAAAATTAAAATAATATTTTTTATTATAAATATCGATTTAAATTCCCGGTAATATATATTAGGAATACCATTTATTATTAAAGTTTTATTATAATTTAAAAAAATTAAAAAATTACCTGGGATTAGGTATACGCTTTATTTTAAAAAAGGATTACTTAAAATTCCAATTATTACGGGAAAGGTAAAATAATTAAAATAATAATTACCAGTTTTATAAGAATAAGGATTGGTAATAATAAAATAAAAGTTTTTTTATTATATAATTTAAAAAAATATAATATTTTTTTAAAAAACCAAATTATAATTAAAAATATAATAAAATTAATTTTATACCTAAAATTAGGAAATATTCTTATATAATATTTATATAAAGGAAATAAAATTCGATATTAATAAATATAAAAAACTTTGGAAACGAAAAACGAAAACCTTAATATTTAAACGAAAAATTATTTAAAGGTAAATATTATATATAAATTAAAAATTAATAAAATTTATTCAAAAGATAATGTACCCTTAAACGGATTTATACCCAAAGGTAATCCAAATTAAAGGTAAAAGGTATAAAAGGAAATATAAAATAAAATAAAAAACCTAATATTTAAAAAGCATTTTTTGGCCTTATATTAAAGTTTTTTTAATTTAATAATCGGAATAAAATTAATAAATAAAAAATTAAAATATATTTTATAAAAATGCGAAGTTTTTAATAAAAAAGAATAAGTATTTATTTAAATATTAAAAAATAGGGAAGCAGTTTTGGTATGGGATTTTCCGAATTATAAATTAATCCGAAGGTTTATTATACCTTTATAAATATTAAAGGTAATAAAATATAAGGTATGGTAAGTATTATTAATCCCGATACCAAAGGTTTTAAGGATTAAGATAATTAAAATATTAAAAAAACGCTTAAATCGAGGGATTTTAAAAACGAATTATACACTGTACCGAAACCCCTGGTTTTTGGTAAATAAAAAGAATAAAGGACTTAAATTAATTAATTTAATAATAAAAATTAATAAAAAAACCATATAAAATATATTTATTCCCCTTAATATAAAGGAGTACTTTAAAAACTTTGGTATAAATAAAATATTATCCCTTTTTAATTTTTTTAACGGATATAATTAGGTACCATTGGATCGAAAATTAAAAAACCTTATTATTTTAATAATGGCGATCGGATTACTACGAATATATATATTACCGTAAGGAATAACCAACTTTATTATATAATTTATACGAATAATTTAGCGAATTTTAGGTAAATTATATTTTAATATATATCGAGCATTTTTAAATAATATAATTATTAAAGGATTTATAATTATATATAATGGTAAGGAGATACCCGCAGTTTTAGGCGTGCAATATTTTATGGTAAAATATTTATTTAATATAAATAAGGTTTTAATTAATATAAAATTATAAGGATATACGATTAATGGAAAGAAATTATAATAATATAAGGTATTATATTTAATTATCGGTTATATTTATAGTATAAATGGCCGTATATTAAAAAAAGTAAAGATTATTAAAATATAGGAATGGAAAAAATATTAAAATATTACGGATATAAAATCCTTTTTAAGTATTATGGTTTATTATTAAATTTAGGTTAAGGATTATATATAAATTTTAAAACCCCTTATTAAATTATTAAAAAGAAATATACCTTTTATATGGGAAAGCGATTAGGCAAAAGCGATAAAAGAATTTTAAAAAGCAATTATAATACAGCCAGTACTAGTATTATTATATTATAAAAAAGATTATAATTAAATTATATTAATAATAAATGCTTTTTTAAAAAAATGGGGAGGTATTTTAATATAAGAAATAAATGGAAAATATTATCCAGTTTAGTATAAAAGCGGCGTATAATTAAATATAAAGAAAAAATATAATATAATAAAAGAAAAATGCAGGGTAATATTAAAGGTTATAAAGAGATTAAAAAATTACTTATATGGAGTTAGATTTTTATTAAAGGTAAACGCTTAAGTTTTAATACATTAATTTAATAAAATAGTATCGGATATACCAGGATCCCTAATTATATGCTGGCTAATTTGGATAAGGTATTTTAATTTCGAAATTAAGCATATTTTTAAAATAAAATATAAGGTAATAAATGGATTATTAAGGAAACCATTAGGATTATTAAACCTGGCGGATATTAAAAACGAAAAGGATATTAATAAATGGGTCGATATTTAATTTAATGCGATTATATATAGGCCATAGACTTTTGGTCCGATTAATATAATAATAATATAAGCAAATTCGATAATCCCTTTTTCCACCGCCGATAATTATTATTTTAAATTAAAAGTTTTACCTGGATCCTATTTATCCTTATATTAAGCGTACGTATATTACCTATTATTTTTATAATTATTAAATAATATTAAAAAGAATAAACGTAAGTTTATATTTTTTAAAACCTAAGTATTTAAGTTTAAGATTAATAATAAAAAGTTTATTAAAAGAATTAAACGGAAAAAAAGGCTTAGAAATAAAATAGTGGTAAATAATAAAGAAAAATGAGTATACTTATTTATAACCGTATATTTAAAAATAGGATATAAAGGGCGATATATTATTTACAAATAATTAAGGAAATATTAGTATTGGCCAAAATTTTATTAAAATATATAAAAGGTGGTTAAAATATATTTTAAATATTAAATAAACGCCTTATGGAAATCTTAAAAAAACCGCATTATATATTGCCCGGAGGGATATTTTATAAGGTTTATCTTAATATATAATATATATTTAAAAATGGAAAATATAAATATTTATTAAAAATAAAAAATAATTTATCCGGATATATTATTATAAAACCACTCGAATGTATAAATATTAAAAAATCGGTAAAATTTTTTATCGAATATATTATTATAAAATTCGGATACCCAAATATAATGGTAATAAATGGTGGACTAAAGTTTAAAATAAAGCTTTTTAAGGAGTTAAAAAAAAAAGGGATTTAAAAGATTTAAATTTCGGTTTATAATTTAAAAGCCAACGGTATAATAAAAGGAGGATATTATATTTTAATAAGCGCTTTAAAGAAAATAACGGGAAAATAATATAAAAACCTGCCTTTTATAATTTTAATAAGAAGCTCCACGGTACGAGTATCGATTAAAAGGACTTTATATAAATTAATCTTTAAAAAATATCCTATTTTTTTATTAAAATTTAAATATAATTTTTAAAAACTTATCGATTAGAAAAAAGTAAAAGATCGATACGAATTTTTATAAACGAGGACTCGAATATTATAAAAAAAATAGGAAGATATTTAATAAATAAAAGATATTATTATTAAATATCGAAAAAAAAGCAGTATATTTATTAGCGTATATATAAAAAAGGATATAAAAGGTATTATTAAAGGATAAACCTAATATAAATTAAGTATTAATATTTAATATAATATATATAATAAATTATAATAAAAAAATAAAGTTTGAAAATAAATGGATAGGACCTTATAGGATAAAAAAACGATTAAGGAATGGATTATATTTATTAAAAAGATTTAACGGGATATTTATAAAATACCTTGTAATATTAAACCGTTTTAAATTATTTTATTTAAATATATTTAAATAATAAACGACCAAAACTATATTATTATTATTAATAATGACCGGATTATTATTAATAATAATAAGGATAATATTATTATTTTTTATAAAAAAATATTTGCCTTTTTAATATTAACGAACGTTAATTTTAAAAGATTTTTATTATTTTTAAAATTAGGAAAAGGATTACGATTTATTACCAAAGTATTAAAAGAACCACCATTTAAATAACCGGTGGGATATTTTAAAAAAATTCCGTTATAATTAAAAAGATTACCAGTAAAATAACCAGTCGGACGATTAAAAAAATACCCAACACTTTTTTAAGGATAATATAAACGCCCTATAGGACAACCCCGGAAATAAATATAAATAAAAAAAAGGCGTAATATTTTAATTTATGTTTTATTGTTTTACGCTCATTTAAATTATAAAAAGAAAAAAAAACCATATAAAATAATTTTAAAAGTACATATACCTAATCGGCTTAAAAAATAAGTTCTTTTTTTTTAAGTGCTCGAAAAAGACCTGGGGAGGAAGACCAAAGCCAATTTGGGTATGCGTATATAAAAGAAATATAAAAAGAAAAAAAATATAATAATATAGGCCCAGTTTAAATTACTTTATTCCTTTTCCTTTGTTTTTTACCTTTAATCGTTTAATAAAGAGGAATTTCCTCGAATGGAAAGCAGATAATTCACGAGGAGTGGTAATAAGTATAGGCGTAATAAGGCCTTTAATATAAACGAGCTTTAGGACCTTGGATAAAATAGGAGGAATATTTTTTATAAACTCGAAAGGGTTAAATTTATCGGATATTGCCTTTTACTTTTAATTAAAAAAAATATTAAAATTATCCTTCTAACCTATTAGGAAAAGGTCGCCATAAATAAAAGGACCGCGATTTTAATTTATACTAAATCGGCTATTATAAACTTTGGCGTTATTCTTAATAATTATATAATAAAAGAATGCGCCCACGCGAGAGCCAATAACTTTGGAAATAAAACGAAAAGTACCGATAGGGATTTATAATTATAAAAAGTTACGGATATTATTATTAAAAATTTAACCAATAATTTTAACGGGTAACCAAAGATTATTCCATTTATTGGGAAATTCTTTATTATTAATAAATTATAATGGCTTTTAAAAATCAGGATTAGGAATTTCTGGCACCCTAGGAGCACGACTAAGTATACTATAAGTATATTTAAAAAAGCTAAAATGGCAAAACTAATTTAAAATAATAATACTATTTTTACCACCCAGGTGATCGATTATTTACTTAGTATAAATGGACCAAAGCTTATTAAAAGAAAAACGAGTAACTGGAATAAATTAAGAATAATTATTTATATAAAACCGATTATTATATTAAACTAATAAATTATTATTTTCACCTTTAAAATTATTATTATAATAATAAAATTACCCGAATATTTTATTATTATAATCCGGAAAAAGAAAATAATCCTTATTTCGATTATTGGTATTTTTCTCCTTAATAATACGAGTATAATTAAAATAATATATATAGAAATACTCCTTTAAACCTTAAGCGTAATTAAAGTATATATTAAAAAACTCGCCCTTTAAAATAATATATTAACCCTTAGGCCAAATAAAATAATATTTATTATAATTATATAATCGATTAATAGTATTAATCTCCCATTTATATTAATAACGAGGATAGTAATTATTATTAATATAACCGAACGCCCCGATAAAAAGAGTAAAAACGCGAAGCTGCTTTTTACTTAATTAAGCCATATACCAACCAAAATAACCACCTTTTTATTTTTCGATAAAAGTTAATTAAGGTATATTGCTTTTTTTATTAATTAGGTATTTAATAATACCGAGGGTTTCCGAAATTATAAATAAGGGATTAAATATATATAGAAAAAGGAAATAATTAATAGGAATTATCCAAATCTTATAAAGGTCGCAACCGGTATTAATATACTTATAAATGGTAATACTTTAAATTAACTTTAAATAAAATTAATATTATTTTTTAAATTATAAAAAATAAAAGATATACCTTAAGCCAGATAAAGTTTATGGGATATAAAAATAACTCGATAATATAAGGAAAAGGCTTATTAATAAGCCAAGCGCTCGAGCGCTAAAACCTAAGGGAATAATAATGGTTATAAAAATAAACCTTATTATTATTAATTTGGACAAAAGTAAAGGGAGGATTACCAAAAATAGCGCGAGGAATAAAACGGCCATTAAGATTTCGAAAATAGGGTATGCCAGTTTTTTTTTAAGTATTTGGACAAGGGCGTAAGCTTAGCTTATTCTTATTAAACAAATTATTAATGGGAAGCTTTTTTTTATTAAAATAAGATATAATGGATTAAGTGGCAGAAAAAGTGATTAATTAAGTACATAAAAAAGAAAAGTAAAAAAAGGCTTAATGGTAAATGGTAGATTAAAAGGAAGTTAGGTATACGAAAAGGTTATAAAAAAGATAAAAGAGTACGTGTAGGATAAGCCAAAGAGGTAAATAGTTTATTAAAAGGAATGATTTATTATAAAGGAAAAATGCCAGGTAATATAGCGGGGAGTAGGTCTAATAACCTCGCTGCATGGTCGGTGTTTAAAACCAAACTATTTAGTTTGGTTAAACCTTTAATTACCTGTTTAAAAGTGGTAATACTTTAAAAAATATGGAATAATCCTGTACAGGATTATTTCTAAACGATAATATAATATTTAGGGGAAAATATAATATATTAAATAATAGTTATATTTCCATAATTAAATTTCTGCCGCCATGCTTTATTACCCTTCTAAAAGTCCCATAAGTCCCGGGGGTTCTTTTGGCTTTTTATATAATTTTATACAGGATTATTTTAAGGCTTTAAATTAATTATTTAAGCAATTATACCGGGCGCCGGTCTTTGGTATAAATACAGCGGGGGATATTTCCGGCACCGTTATATTTTATTAACCTATAATAAAAGACCGCGCCCCGCGGTCCGAAAAATTTTAGGAAAAGTTTCCTGGCTCTTATTAATATTGCCGATTTATTTATTTTTTTACCCTTTATATATTACTAATTATTTTTTTATAATAATTATAGGTTCCCTTTTTTATTTTATTATAATTAAATAAGGCTATATAATTTTATTTTTATAAATTTTATTACGCCCCAACCTGTATTTTCCCCGGAGGGTTTATTTTAATTAATAATATTTAAGCTTTATTTTAAACGATTTATAAAATAAGAAATAAAATACTTATCCCCCTTTTTTATATAATTAAAAGCCAATCGAGTTTAAAAAGCCCTTTTAATCCTTTTAAATCGGCGGCGCTGGCCATACTTAATATTATAGGCCGTATTTTTTGCTTTAACCGCCTCCCTTTTTCGAGCTTTTTTTCTTTTTTCCTTTTCCATAACCTTTCGCTTAATATTTTTTTAATAACAGCCCACCCTAGGAAATTCTCGGTATAAATAGGTTATATATTAAATCCGGGACGGGGTAAATAATATTAAACGAAATAAAACCTGGGGTTTTTTGGCCGGTAGGCCTTTTTTTTTATTAATAAATAATATAAGGGCTTTTTAATAATCTTTTCCTTAAATATTTCGAAATTATTATCCACCTTAATATTAAAAACCGGCCTATATTATTCTTTATATACCAATTAGCGTTAATTAATATATAAGGGGAATTAGGGTTATGGCGATTATTTAGGAATAGGAGCCGCGCGTGGGGAAAACGAGATTATTTTTAAGGGTAAAAATAAGGGCAGCGATTAATAATTAACGGGGGATGCGCGCGTAATGAAGCGTATAAAGGGTAAAAAAGGTAGGAAAGGGGTGTATAATAATAGTTTAAATAATTTTAATAAATTAGGCTTTTATTCCGGTAATATATATTTTCCCTTAAAAGATTTATAAGGGCGTTCGCTGCCCCCTTTTTTTTAAAGGATTACCTGGCCCCTTCGCCTTTGGTGTACAGGATTAATTATATAAATAAAGTCCGAATTTATACTATTTTCCGATTTTAATTCTATTATATTCTTTTGGTTTTCCGTATAAAAATTAAACGGGTTTACCCTTTTACGAGTTATGGAATTCACCCTAATATTAAAAAGCTTAGGGTGTATTAAAAAAGGCTTAAGGCCTATATAAATATTAAATATATAAAAACGTATCCCGGTAGTGTTTATATTTATATTTGGGCTTTATTATTTTTTATTATTAATTAAATAATCATAGGGATTATTACCTTTAATTATTATGCGTAAAAAAACCTTATACCGAATAATAATACTAATTTCCCCTTATAACCACCCTGCTTTAAGGAGGTCTTTTAATAAATTAGGGCTTATTATAAACCTTAAATAATTTATATAAAATTCCTTTACTTTATTTATAAAGTATTTTATATAACCCTTGGGCGGTGGCCCGAAGGTATATAATATATGGTTCCTTTTCCCTTTTCCCCCTATCCCTAATTTTAACTTTTAAAGGCGGTATTATAATCTTTTTCCATTATCCTTTAACTTTTAAAGTATAAGGGCCTTTTTATTAATATAAACCTCCTTTTTTATTCGCGTATAAATCCATATTATTTTTTACTTATAAATTATAATCCTAAGCGTTTTTAATATTATAAGGTATTAAGATTAGTAAAAGGCGCTAATTTATATAAAGATAATTATTATAAAAAGGACCTTAAACTAAAGGCCGTATTTTTTAAATATAACCCTATTAGTTTTATTTTTAAAATATTACCGAAAACCTTATACAAGCCTTTTATATATACCATTTAAAGTCCTTTTTTATATTCTTTAATATAAATATAATAAGTATTATACCCTTATTATAATTTTAAATAAGAATTATTCGCGGGTTTTTTTACCCTTTTATTATACGGTTAACCCTTACCTTTATTATATTAAACAGATTATAATTTTTAAAAAATAAATATTATAGGGGAATTATAAGGGCTGCCTAATCTTTAATAATTAGTATATCCTTAGGCCCTCTCGGAGGTTTAAAATCCGTAATCGTAAACCTAATATTATTTACCTTATTATATATTTCGAGGTAATTTTTATAAGTAATTAAGTATTAATAAAAAAAAGGCTGGTCGTATTTTAATAATTTAATAATATTATATATATATATTCAAATGTTTATAAAAAACGCTTTAGTGGTAATAGGCCTTCGGAGCCGTTGGCAAAAGCGGTCGTTCTTATAACGGTTAATAGGGTTAGGCATATTTCTAATAATTATACTTATATTTTATTAGGTAATTTTTTTAAACTTTAGGTTATTTACGTATAGAATATATAAGGGGATTAGCCCTTCCCAGCGGGCCTGGTTTTTATATAGGCGCTAAGGTTTAATAAGGGTTTTTATATAAAGAATTACCTTTCGGGATAATTTAAATAAAAACTCCGATTAATATTTAGGCATTTAAGCGCTGGTTTCGTTTTTTAACCTTAACCCTTCGAAGTTATAATTTCCTATTATTAAAATAACGCTATTTAAGGCTTTTTTATTTTATTAGGTAATAATAAAAAAATAAAAGGTATGCTTAGATTAAAGTTTTTAGGTTAAAAGGGTTAAAAAGGCACCAAATACCGGGGGTTGAGCTAAGGGTAATATAAGTTTTTAAAGGGTAAGGGGATTTAAAAATAAGGAATTAAATTAAATTAAAAAATAAATTAAGTAGGATTATATTATAAAGATTTAAGGCTGGGAGATAATATGGTTAAAAGAAATCGAGGAAATATTAGGGGGAAAAAAGGGGGTATTTATACCTATAGGGCTTAAGTATATTGGCGGGTTTTGGGTAAATAATGGTATTTTTGTAAATAAATAGGTATTTCTTTAAGCATTCCCATCGTTATTCTTTTGCCCTATTACCCTTATAATTTTTGTAACTTTTATAATTATTAACGGGCCTCCCATTTTTAATCGAATAATCATATAAGTATTTTGGCCTAATTTTTTTCCCTCTTTTTTCTCCTATTCCTTCGATAATCCTTCCTTTTAAATGCTTCTTATCGGTGCCTTTCTTCTCCCTGCAGTGCTCTTTTTTTTATATATTCCTTGCTCTTTTCCCTTCCTCCGAGCCCTTTTTTTTTTTTTTAAATACTCGCTCCCTTTATTACCTCCTTTTTTTAATCTACTCCCTAATCTTTTTAAAATATATCCCATTTAGACCAGAGTAATAATAAGGAGGCTTATAGGGGGTTTCCTAATCTTTTGGCTTTTATTTAGCGTTTATTAATGGCCAATAGGCCTTTTAGCTTTTTTAAACTTATTATACTTATAAGCCAGCCTTTTTTTTCTCCTATACCTTATCGTATAACCTTCGCTTTCCCTTACCCTCGCATTTTTCCTTTTTTTATAAAAGGGCCCGGGGCTTTTATTATAAAAAACCGTACTCGGATTATTAAACGTTTTACTTATAATTAGGCGGCTTTTTTAATTAATATTATTTTTATTATTACCCGAAGCCCTTTTTTAAGTATATTCTTTTTAAATTATTAATTTTATATAAGGCTATTTAATTTTAATTTTCCTGGTAACTGCTCCTGCTCCTTTTCCTTTACCGGTTAAACCGCGAGGCCGTATCGATCGGGTGCTTTAGGATTTAACCATTGGTTTTAACAGCTTTGCTTGGCTCCCTTTATTCCCCCTATTACCTTATACCTTTTATTAATTTAACCTTATACAATAAACCAGCCCGGCCTTTTTCTCCCAGGGTTTATTTAAAAAATCCTCCCTTACCTTTTCCTTTAATTTAATCCCCCTAAATTAACCACCTTAGCGCACGGTTATAGTTTTTAAAATTAAAATGCCTTTTAAGCACGATATTATTTAGGCCTTCCAGTTTAGTATCCTTCCGCCGAGGTTATTTTCGAGCCTTATTAAAAGGACCCGGTTTAAGCCGGTTTTTAATTTCGTTTATAAGGTTTATTCCAACTTTATACCCTTTTTATTTTTACCTTTTAGGGCTAAACAGGATTAATTATTATTGCTTTTTTAAAATATCCTTCGTTATTTCCAATTTGGCCTATTTAGGGACCCTCCTTTAAATTATTGGGAATACGTAGTGAGCGTAAGCGAGCGCAGTATTCGCTTTCTAAAATCATTGAGCCCGTGAGGGATTATTAAGAGTTATAGGGGGGAACTGGCTTAAAAGTCGAAAACTGTGGAGTTTTTCCTAATTAGGTAAAAGTCAACCTTTTGAGATAAATCCAAATACTTCCTTTAAATAAAAAGAAAGCCCTGATTTTTAGAAATAATATAATAAAATAAAAAACCCTTATTTTGGATAAGAATAAAAAGTTATGGGTTTATTAGTTAATTGTTAAGAGACCTGAGAATTCTTGGCATATATTATTGGGCTAATGATAATCGGTCTATGCGTACCCTTAAGCGTGGATACATTACAGGCCGCATCCGCCTAAATAAAATAAATAAAAATAAATAAAAATCGGCAAAATGGTATTTACAGTATTACCTTCCGACGGCAGCTTTTCTTATATTTTTACGATTTTATTTGTATTATATATATTATTTGTAAAATTTATTACGGATGGAGTTGGGCAGCGAAAAAATCGGGGGCGGGCTTATCATATGACCAACCACGTTTTTATATGGCTTTGGTAAATGTATACCTGCCATACGTACCAGGCCGTATCCGCCTAAATAAAATAAATAAAAGTAAATAAAAATTGGAAAAATGATATTTATAATATTACCCTTTTATGGCATTTTTTCCTATCTTTTTACGATTTTATTTGCATTATATATATTATTGGTAAATTTACTGCGGATTGAGTTGGGCGGCGAAAAACTGCGGCCAAAAATTCGGGGGCGGGCTAATTATATAACCATCGATTTTATTGCATAGTATATAGGCAGTAATAAATCTGGCCGCATCCGCCCGATTAAAAGGATTAAAAATAAGTAAAAATCGTAAAAATGGTATTTATAATATTACCTTTTTATTATAGTTTTTCCTAAATTTCTACGATTTTATTTGCGTTTTTAAGTTTAGTTTTAATATTTATTATGGACGGTATTGTAAGGCGGGAAAAAAATCAGGGGCGGGCGGATTATATAACCAACCATATTAATATGTGTTTTTTACTAGATATATTTCAGCCCGTATCGCCCCGAATAAAATAGATAAAATCAAAAAAGAATTATAAAAATGTTATTTATAATATTACCTTTTCATTGCAGCTTTTCCTAAATTTCTACGATTTTATTTGCGTTTTTAACTTTAGTTTTAATATTTACTATGGACGGCATCGTAAGGCGGGAAAAAAATCAGGGGCGGTCGGATCATGTGACCAACCACATTAGTGTGTGTTTTTTACTAGATATATTCCAGCCCGCATCGGCCTGAATAAAATAAAATAAATTAAATTAAAATTATAAAAATGGTATTTATAATATTACCTTTCCATTGCAGCTTTTCCTAAATTTCTACAATTTTACTTGCGTTTTTAAGTTTAGTTTTAATATTTATTATGGACGGCATCGTAAGGCGGGAAAAGAATCAGGGGCGGGCGGATTATATGACCAATTATATTAATGTGTGATTTTTACTAGATATATTACAGCCCGCATCGCTCCGAATAAAATAGCTAAAATTAAATAGAAATTATAAAAATGGTATTTATAATATTACCTTTTCATTGCAGCTTTTCCTAAATTTCTACGATTTTATTTGCGTTTTTAAGTTTAGTTTTAATATTTACTATGGACGGCATCGTAAGGCGGGAAAAAAATCAGGGGCGGTCGGATCATGTGACCAACCACATTAGTGTGTGTTTTTTACTAGATATATTCCAGCCCGCATCGGCCTGAATAAAATAAATTAAATTAAATTAAAATTATAAAAATGGTATTTATAATATTACCTTTCCATTGCAGCTTTTCCTAAATTTCTACAATTCTACTTGCGTTTTTAAGTTTAGTTTTAATATTTATTATGGACGGCATCGTAAGGCGGGAAAAAATTCAGGGGCCGGCTGATCATGTGATTAATCACCTTATTATATGGCTTTTAATAAATGTATACCTGCTATACGCACCAGGCCGCATCCGCCTAAATAAAAGTCATAAAAATAAATAAAAATTAGTAAAATAATATTTAAATACTTATCTTTCGATTGTAGGTTTAACTTTATTTTTACCATTTTATTTGCGTTTTTTACTCCACTTTTAAAATTTATTATGGACGGAATAATAAAACGGGAAAAAATGCAGGGGCCGGCTGATTATATAACCAACCATATTATTATATGGCTTTTGGCAAATGCATACTTACCATACGCACCAGGCCGCATCCGCCTAAAAAAAATAAAGAAAATAAAAGAAAATATATAAAATACTATTTAAATAATTCTTTTTCGATTGCAGCTTTTGTTTTATTTCTATTATTTTATTTACGTTTATTACTTTATTTTTAAAATTTATTATAAACGGAATCGGGCAGCGGGAAAGAATCGGGGTCGGGTTAATTATATGATTAATTAGATTATTATATGGCTTTGGTAAATATATACCTGCCATATACACCAGGGCGTATCCGCCTAAATAAAATAATTAAAAATATATAAAAATATATAAAATGGTATTTTTATAATTACTTTTCGATCGTAACTTTTATTTTATTTTTACCATATTATTTGCGGTTTATACTTTACTTTTAAAATATATTATAAATGGAATCGTTAGGCGGGAAAGAAAATTAAGGGCTGTTTAATTATATACCGAATTATATTATTATATGGCTTTTAATAAATGCACACTTACCGCATCGGCCTAAATAAAATAAAATAAAATAAACCAAATTTATAATAAAATTCTCCTATATTTTATATTTTGTTTATAATAATTATTATATTTTTGGAATTTTATTTAAGCATTATATTATAATTTTAAAGTTTTAGGTCAGGTAAATTCACGGTTAGGAAAAATTGGATATAATAAATATTATGTGACTTGCCAAAAATCCACGTATTTTTATTAATATTTTAAGATTTATTTTTTATTTTTTTAAAACTTTAAGGGTTTAATATTTAATCGTTTATTTAATTTGAATATTCTTGGGAAGAGGGATGAGGAGAAAACAGTATAGGCGAAGGTATTAAATTGGGAAA
Source organism: Zalerion maritima (assembly GCA_022664585.2). Taxonomy (NCBI): domain Eukaryota; kingdom Fungi; phylum Ascomycota; class Sordariomycetes; order Lulworthiales; family Lulworthiaceae; genus Zalerion; species Zalerion maritima. Next base: position 21,791 of record JAKWBI020000266.1, on the reverse strand, counting down.
AGAAAACCTTTAAGATTATTTTATTATAGTTTATAATAATATATTCATTTTTTTTACCATTTGTTTTATTACTTTTACCATTATTATTAATGGATTAATGTAAAGTTTAAAAGGATATTAAATCGCCTTATTTTTCCGAGTTTTATATATAGATTAATGGAATGTTTTAAACCAATTTAAATGCCCTTATTTCTCCGGTTTTTATATATAGATTAATGGAAATTTTAAAATAAATTAAACTCCGCGTATTTATGCGATTTTTATATAATAAAGAATATAATATTAGGGGGAGGGATGAAGGGTTATAAATCAGAGAAGGTCTTATATTAAATAACGTAAGTTATAATATAATAGTTTAATTGGTTAAAGCCAAATCGTCTATTAAAACTATAAACCTAAAGTGCATAAGTTCAAGTTATCCTGTAACCACGTTTTTCAGACTTTTACAAAACTTTCCAATTAAGCAATTAAAATGAGTAAGCATTTGAAATGAGTAAACAATTGAAATGAGTAAGCAATTGAAATAAGTAAGCAATTAAAATAAGTAAGCAATTAAAATGAGTAAGCAATTAAAATAAATAAGTAATTGAAATATATACAAATAAAAGAAATAGAATAATAAGCGAGTAAAATAAATAGAAATAAAAAACTAGAATAGTAAGCGAATAATATAAATAGAAATAAAATAAGGAAAATAAAAATAAAGAAATAATAAGCGAATAGATAAAATAAATAAAAGGTAAAATGTAAAGAATAAAAAGCGAATAAAAAAAAAGAAAAAAGAAAACAATCGAAGGTATAAGATAAAAAGCGAATAGAAGAAATAGAAATAAAATAATAAGTAAAATGCATAAAAGAAAAAGCGAATAAAATAAAAATAAAAAGAATTATAAGCGAATGAAATAAAAAGAAATAGAATTATTAGCGAATAAGATAAAACAAAATACCAACTTTCTTTATAATTTAAATCGCATTAGCGATTTTCACAATATGTGTTGCGGATACTACGTATTCCCATACCTTACTTCCTGTGTGGAAGTACCGGATATTTTTTTTATCCCGTAATTAATCCTTTCGCTATTATTAAAATAAAAATTATACTGTACAGGATTATTTAATGGTATCTTTTAATATAAAAAATTAAGTTTTTCCAAAAAGGAATTTTTATTTTTATGTATAGCCTTTTAAATAAGGATCCCGCCCTTTGTTCTCTGTAAATTAAATAAACGAATTAAAATTTAAACGGGTGATTCTTTCCTAAAATTAAAAAATTATTTTTAATTATTACCTATAAATGGTTTAAAATAGGGCTATTTGGTGTGGTATAAGAATGGAAAAAAGAAAATATAAGAATATTCCCTTTTAAACTTTTAAATAAGGGGATATGGCTTTTCTTTTATATATATATATATACCGCGGGCTATTAATAAAGCTTTAGGTATATGGTTTTTATTAGGTCCTTTTATAATATTTGGTTTTAAACTGGTTAGTGTTTATTATTATATAAAAAAGGGGATATAAAAATAAGCTTAATTTCTTTTTATATGGTAATTCCTTCAAAGGTCTTATAATACTATACAGCTTTATTCCTTCATAAAAGAAATTTTTCCGAATTTTTCCGTGATTATTATTGGGATTTAAAATTGTACTGTTTTTATTATTTTTAAAAAAGGTACTTTTCCCGATTCCCGCTTTTTATTTTTTAATTCTGTTATATTATATGGTTTTCTTAGCCGTAATATTATAATAATACGTTCAGCTAAATCGTTCTTTTTTCTTTTAATCGTTACCATAAAATATGACCGTTCGGTATTGGCCTTTATTCAAACTTTTTAATATATTATCCCCGATATAGCCTTTTAAGCCATCCTTTTTATTATTTAATCCTGTACAATGCTCTCCTAATTTATTATTTTATTTTAAATAAGGTTCCCATTTTTTCCAGGTATTATTACTAATTTTTACCGGCTTACTCCACCATCCGTTCTTTTGGATAAATTTTTTAATCTTATTACTTTTAATTATGCGCTTAAAGGGAGGGCTCCCTTTATAAGGTTCCTTAAACTATACCGTTTTTCCTTTATTCGAAAGCTTATAAATAATATAAGGTTTTATTTATTAAGGGTTTTATTTATCCTTTATACTTTTAACTCTTATAACTGGTATCCATTAAAATATTAAATCCCCTTTTTTAATGGGATTTTTCTTATTTTCCCGGTATTCTTTTTATTTACGTACTTGGCCCTGGCTTTTTTATTCCATTATAGGATTCGGGCTACCTTTATTAAGTCCGTTTTTTTCCGTTTTATTACCCGGCTCCTTTTCGCCAAAAAGTCCGCGTACAGTATATTACCTTTTTAATTAATTATTCTTTAAATAGGGAGCGTTATTCTAATAAGGGTGACCATTTTTTAACCGTATAATAACGCGTATAGGGAGAATTCTATAATTTAATTTATTATAATTTTTTACGTTATTAATACCCCTGGGTACGCGTTAACCCAACTACCGCTTAATTTTAATAACCCGTCCCTGGTGCTTAAATGGTGGTGTTTTATTCCCCCTTATAATTATAAATTATATATCGATACCGTAATCTTAGCCAAGCTTATTTATTTTATAAGCTTATCCAAAAACCCTCGGTTCTCCGGTCCTCTATTAATTATTAATTTCCCATATATCCCATACCTATAAATTATATTTTATTAAATAAAATTGGCCATTTACCCTGCGGTGGTTTTTTATAATGATCGCCCTTTAATTTATCCTATTAAATTATATTTGGCCTATATAATATAAATATACCCTTTTTTTAATATTATTCAGAAAGTATTAAGCGAAACTTTAAAAAAGGGGATTAAAATAAGGTTAAAAATCTTTAGCGGTATTTTAGGCCTTTAAGGGTTTTCCTTTTAATAAATTAGCCAGGTTTTTAATACTTTTTATATCTGCTTTTATTATTCTTTTTAATAATAATATTAAGTAATAAAATTAAATATAATATTCCGTCCTTTATACCCTTCGTAAATATAATTATTTTAAATAATATATTTCCGGGTTTGGTTATTATTAATTATTAATTATAATTATAATTTACCCCTTAAGGTTTTATACCAAAATTTTTAATCCCTTATTAAATAATTTAAAAAAAATTTTTTTAACAAAGGAATAATTTATAAAAAATATTACTCGGTTTTTTTAGCGTGGTAATAAAATATATTATTTTTCGGGATTTTTTACTTTATACTTTTCCTTTTCAAATTTTAATATTCCTTTAATTTTATATAGCCCTAAGCACGTATAATTATACATTAATAAAATTTTCGATATTTTCCTTTAATTTTTTTTATTTTTATTTAAGGGTCCTGTGGGCTTTTATTAAAATACGTTTACCATAATATTTTTATTTCCTAATATATATTTTATATTAAAATCGAATTACCGTATTTATACGATTTATTTAATAATAAAGGCTTTAGGTAAATTAATAATATTATTATTAAGTTAATATATTATATTAACCGTATTTATTTTAAGGGTAAAATAGGCGCCGTATAGGTAGTTTTATAATCGTTTTAAAGTTATAAACAGCCCCTTATATTCTAATTTGGCCGAATAATATATTTTATTGGCTTTTTTTTAATAGCCGGACTTATACCTTATTATTAAGACCTTCCCTTTTCTCTTTTGGCCGATCTATACCCCCCATCCGGTTTTTAATACGTTAATTTTAATAATAATACGCCCTGCCTTCGGGGAGTAATTAATTTTAATTAAAACTGGGGGCAATATTAGGGTTTATTTAATAATCTCCGTTATTTTTATATATTTCTTTTCCTAAATAAATTGCGCCCCTATAAGGCTAAGTTCGTATAAGGGTTTAATAATATAAGCAAAATCCTTAATAAATATTCGGTAAAAGACCATTATATTAATAAATCTTTTAATATCCGATGTATTTTTAAAAACCGTCCATTTTTTAATTTTAATAATTTTAGCCTGTTTAGGATTACGGCTATTTATTCCGTATATAAAACCTATTATTACGGCTGATTTTTAATATTATTTGGATTTAATTATAAAGATTATAATCCCGGCCAATTTATTCCGTAATAATATTTAATTTAAATTTTTAATATATTCGGCCATATAATATTATACCCCTGGGTAAATTTCTCGCCTATTATATATAATAATAAAACCTTTAACCGTAATATTATTAATAAGTATCCTGTATATTATTGGAATAAGATTTAGGAAAATAATGGAAATAATCCTATAAAATTAAGTAATATTATTCGTTCCTTTTTATAAAAGCGTGGTTATTTTAAATAGGCCGGCGAATATTATAAAGGTAATAAAATTTCGGGATTTTAAATTAAGCACCACCTAGTAGTATTCGGAGTAAAAGTCCAGCAGTAAAATAAGCTAATAATAAGCTATATCTTTTATAAATTTATCGGTAATTAGAGGTATAAAAGCATTATAAGTTATAATCGAATTAAGCCTTTCCGCTAAATTGATTAAGCGGTATTTCCCATTTTTTTTTAATTAAAAACCAGGGGTTACGGTACGCCGCTTGGTTTAGTTTAATTACCCCTTTTTTTTTTTACTCCTTAAGTATTTCGATTACCACCGTTATTAATGCCTTAGGGATAGGAATACTCTTAACCTGCCACCCTATATAAGGTACTATATCGATCTTTTGGGGAGGGTTATATTAAGGTTAATTTTGCCTAAATATTCCCAGGATTATACCAACGCTTATTCTTTATTTATAAATATATTTAGAAATATCCTTTATTTTTCCCTTTATAACTCCCCGAGGGATGCCAAGATTTTATTCCTTTTTTCCAATATTGTAGCGGTGCCGGAGGTATCCCCCGCTGTATTTATACCAAAGACCGGCGCCCGGCGCGATTACTTAAATAATTAATTTAAAGCCTTAAAATAGTCCTGTACAGGATTATATAAAAAGCCAAAAAGACCCCCGGGATTTATGGGATTTCTAGGAGGGTAATAAACCATGGCGGTAGAAATTTAATTATAAAAATATAACTACTATTTAATATATTATATTTTCCCTTAAATATTATATTATTATTTAAGAATAATCGTACACAGGATTATTTTATATTTTTTAAAATATTACCACTCCTAAATAAGCAATTAAAGGTTTAACCAAACCAAACAGCTTGGTTTTAAACACCGACCATATGACGAGATTATTAAACCTATTCCCCGTTATATTTTTTAAAAGTTTAACCAGGATTTACGAATTTAAGTTTTAATAATAAGCCTGCGTTTTTTAAGATTAAAATTTAAGGAATTCCTTTACCATTTTCTCCCCTTAATTAATTTGGATTAATAATTATAATTAAGGAATAATATTATACGGAATTATATTAATAAGCGTAAATAAAAATCCGCGAAAATTATTATATTAAAATAAAAGAACCCTTTTATAATATACCGGTAAAAAGTTCGTAATATTTATATTATAAAAAACGGAAGCGGATATTTATATTATTATAAAACTAAAAACCAACCAATACGCTGCATTATAAAAGCTTAAGAAATCGCGCAAATTATACTTTTTAAGGGGGGTAGTTTTTTTTTTACGATGGTAAGCGTAATATCCGGCTAAAAATAAATTACCCTTAGGATAAAATAAGTATAATAAATTAGGGGCAGTAATAAGTAAAATTGGGCAAACCTATATAATATACGGAGCTTTAAAGCTTTTCGGAAACCAACCACCTATACTTTAAACGATTTATTATTACGGAAAAACCAGGGAATATATTTTTAAAAAGAAAAAATAATACGGAAACTTTGCGGCGCTATAAGATTACCCTGGTAATATTATAAACTTATAAGTGCCAAAGCCAAATAACGGGAAATCGATTCCGGAATAGGCCTGGTACCGATTAAAAATGCGTATATACTCGCGGTGGAAAGGCCAAAAAAGGATTAGGCTTTAAATATTAAATAAAATTATATACCCCTATTATACCCTTATAAGAAAAATAATAAAGGTTAATAAATAATTAAACCCCTATTACGTTACGGAAGTCCGGTATAAAATAAAGGCGTAATATAATAAAAAAGCCTTTATTTACTTGGTTATAAAAAAAATAAAGGAAGGGATTATTAAAAGTATTAATACGTATAAAAAAAAGTAGGATTATAATCCTACTTTTAAATAAAAAGAACATTTTTATAAGCCTAGTTTAAACTTTAAGGGCATTATAATTATAAAGGATTTTAAAAATTATATAACGGAGGGGCGATTTATATAATTCCGGTTAAACTTAAAATAAGGGGGAAAATAGTAAAAATACCCTTATATTATTAAAAGAAATTTTTAAAAAAAAGGGATAATTAGGGCTGGTTAAAATTACCGCGGAAACTTAAGGATTAAATAAGGCACCCTTAAATTGGCCCGTATTATAATCCTACCTATAATTGTATAAAAAATCTTAAAAATTATATAGCGGAGGGATAATTTATATAATTCCGGTTAAACGGATAATAATATTAAGGTGGAAATTATAAAGGCATTTTAAACCGATTTAGGAAAAAGCAGGTAAAATTAAATAATATTAATATTTTACTTATAGGTAAAAGGAAATATATAATAACCGGGCTTGGTTTAGGGGGGCTTATTACGGTTATAAAGGATCCCAAAAATTATATAACGGAAGGATAATTTATATAATCCCGGTTAAAACTCCGTAAAAAAGGAATAGGAATTATAAAGTACCTTTGCCGCTCCTTAAAGGGCATAAAAAAAAGGAAGGATTAAAGCCACCAAGCGCTTTAAAATATAGGGGAAAATGGATACCATTTTTTATGGCCATTGAATCGTTCTTCGAATAAAGGCCCAAACCCTCCCTCCCCACCGTTTTTAAATTAAGTTTTACTTTTTATTATTAATATTAAACCCCGTACCCGATCCAACGGATATTTAGGGAAATATCCCTTAAAAGGCTTGGAAAAATATAAATCGCCCGTCCAAGCTAAGGTCGATCCCCTCTTAAAAAATCTGGTATAAAAATAATCCTGTATAGGCCTTAATAAAAAAAAAGAAAAATCTTAAAAATTAAATTTATTTGGGAAAAGTTTAGGGGTCCCACGCTTTATTATAATCGGACCGTAATCAAAGGGAAATATGGCGATTATAATAATTTATAAATTATAAACGCCAGATTTTTAGGCTCCCACCTATAAAACTATCGTTAATTCCCCACCCCCTTTAAGGGCGCCTAATTTTTTTTACCCAAAAAAGCGGCCAAAAAAAGGGGATAAATATATGGTAAGAAAATTATGGAAGGTTTAAAGCTTAGGGGAAAATAAGGCGAGGCCTTTTAATTTAAATAAATTAACCAATATTACGCCCGGCCCTATAAAATACCGGCAAGCTAATAATTACCAGCAGCGGATTAATTAATAATGGGAAAGGTAATTAAAAAGAACGGTAAAACGGTATACCTATAAAGCCTAAAATCTTTTAATATAAAACGCGGAATATAAGGGATAGGATTTATTAAGGCCCCGGAAAAATAATACTAATACCCGGAAAATAAAAAGGTAATTATTAAAAAGGTTATATAGGTTTTTTATTTCGAATTATAAAAATCCCATAATTATATTTAAAAGGCCTAAAAGGTATTACCACCACCACCATTTTAAATTCTAAGGGATCGTTTATAATGTTTAAGCCTAGGGTTAAGGAAAAATAATCTTATATTATATTACCCTTTAAAAACCTATTTAAATCTTAACTTTTATAATTTTTTCTATTTTTTATAAATTATTTTATTATTCAAATTTATTATATTATATTTTTAAAATAAGACGCGGCAAATGTTTTTTTATTAAAATATTATTACGGTAAAAAAAGGTAAGAAACGCCTTATAAATAAGCCTTAAGCCTAAGAATAATTTTCGAAAGCGGAAATACCCGAAAGCGCTAATAAAGCTTAAACCTTACCACGTAAATAAAAAGCCAAGCGATCGCCTTTTAACCCTCCCTTATTTAAAATCCCATTATTAAAAACTCTTATTATATTAATGCCCCGGGCAAAATATAATATAAACGTTTTTTTAATATTTTAAAAAATAAAATAAACGCCATTCCCCGGCCAGTTTGTAAAAATAATATTTAATATTAATTAATATAATCCCTATAAAATAAACCAGTATATTATAATCCGATTACCGTTACCGCTTCCTGGTATATAACGGAGCGTAATATTTAAGGGAAATAATATTTTTTAATATACGCGTTAATTAGATTAAATATTTAAGCAGGCAATATTTATAAACAATACGTAAAAAATAAATTATATTATATAATATTATATTAATACCTACGCCGAATTAATCGAATTGCTTACCATAGGAAAAATATAAATTAAAGCGAAAAAAGCCCTAAAAACGGAATTCGTAAATAGGGATACCTTTTAAAAAGGCCGCAATATGGTAAACCTAAAGCGCTTCGCTTATTAAAACTGGCCTATAAAGAATATTAATTAATAACGGTTATATATTATAGGGTAAAAACGCCGGCTCGCTTAATATAAAAAAAACCATACGGATTATATTAATAATATTATTTTATTAAACGCGTTTTTAAACGCCTTCGATAATATATTACAGGCTTAATTATACAGCTTTATAAGAATTATAAATAATAACCTATATCTCGAAACCTACGAGGAACTCCTTTAAAAGCTTAAAGCATTCCTGGATTAGCGTAAAAAGATAATAAAATTATTTGGAAATAAGTTTTAATAGGAAGAAAAAGGGATCACCGCCCGCGCTAAGGAAACCGCGCGTAATCTTATCGACCCCTAGTTTAAATAAGCCAACCAATATAATATAATTAAAATGGCCTAAAAAAACCAAACCAATCCCCGCGATTTACCGCCCGCGCTTTAATTATAAAAAAATAAAAAAATACCTATTAATCGATTAATTTTGCCTAAAGTAATTAAATAAAACCTAATTAAAAAGCTAAATCTTTTAAGCATAATTAATATATATACGTTATTAAACCAGAAAATAGGCGAAAAAGTAAAATGGGTATTGGATAATAGTAAAATTAGGAAAAATAAGCCTTAATATAAAAACCATTATAAGTATAATTCTAATTAAATTTATTAAATTAAACGGGATTATACGCGGGGATTTTATTATATTTAGGCCGAATTCCCTTAAAAAACCAGTATAATCCTTTTGGAAATTTTAAAAGTATAGGTATTTTTTATATTAATAATCAGTTTTAATAAAAGGCCTTAATATTAAACCAAGGCAGTAAAATATTATTAATATTTAAAAAATAATTATATATTATATAATTATTTATAAAACGTTTAAAATTAAATTAATAAAATCCTTAATAAATATTTATTTTATTAAATATTAAAATAAAATTTTAAAAAAAATAAAAATAATATTTGGCTTATTAAAATATTTAATAATATAATTACGGAAAAAGTATTAATAAAAATAATATTCTTACGGTATTATAAGTAAAAAAAGGTGCCTAAGGATTAATATAATCGGGTATAAAAGGCTTAAAATATAATTATAAAAAACCCCTGGTTTTTAAAAAATATATTTAGTTTAATTAATAAAAAGGACCAGGTACCTTAAATATACCAGTTATAAATAAACCTAATTAATAAAATTTATAAAATATTTAAAAATAATAATATTTATAATAATTAGCCATGTATTATAATAAAAGGTAAAATAATAATGGTTAAAAAGTACTTGTAAAAAAGCGGGGAAAATATAAAAGCGGAAATGATAATTAAAACCCTTATTATTAATATTTATAATAAAACGGTGTAAACGGTTTTTAATTATAATTAGGAAGGAATTAAAAAAGGATAAGGCAGGCCTTTAAAAAAAATAAAAGTGGAAAATAAGGTTAAAGCGGTTAGGGAAAAAAAAGGCGTTAAAGGAAAAAAAAAGGATTCTGGCCACGAAGAAATATTAGGCGCGATAAAGGAGAAGATAAAACGCAATATATAAGAGGAAGAAAAGGCGCCCTTAGGTAATAAATAAAAGGATCCCCTAAAGTTTACGGACTTAATTTTTTAAAAAATAATAAAAAAATAATTTATAAAAATTATAAAAAGGCCTTACGGATTAATAATTATAGAGGTATTATAAATATTATAATTTATAAAAATAATCTTATAAGAAAAATTAATAGGTATAATAAAGGTGGAGGAAATTATTAATAAAATTATTTATAAGGGTAAAAAGTTAAAGGGATATTAATAGGTAATTTTAAAGAAGCTTAATATTTACCAGGTGGTTAAAATAAAGGGGTATTTTATTAATAATATACCCCGAAGGAATTAAAATTTATAAACCTTATATATATTTAGCTTTATTAATAATATAAGGGTATAAATTTTAAAGTTTTATTTATAAGCCTATTAGGCGGCCTAAAAGCGGTAATATTAAAGGGGAAAAAAGCAGTTTTGTATTTAATTGATATTCCTAATTTATTAATATTAATCCCCTTAATAATCCCCTCTTTTTTTTACCCGAGCCCGTACTTATTAATACGTATAAGAGGGTTAAAAAATAGGCTGGCCAGGATTATTATAAATATAGGCGCGAAAATTAATATTTTAAAATAAACCTATGCTTAAAAATATAGTGTTAAGGCTTATTAGGCGTAAATTGCGTTTTTTAATTATAATGGCCAAAAGATTAATTCAGCCCTGATTATACGGTAATAGGTGTATATTTCTTTAAAACCTAAACGTATTATATAAAACTTTTTTATATTAAAAGAAAATTAAAAACGGGCGCTAAAAATAATATTAGGAATACCTTTTATTATAATAATGGGGTGGAAATAGCGCTATAATAAAAAGCGTAATATATTAATTGGGAAACTCGAAATAAAAGGGAATAATTATATTATTATTATTATAAACCTAACCCTGGAAAAAAAACAATAAAGAATATTTCGTAATATTTATCCCTAGGGAATAAAGGTTTTTAGGAAAATGTAGGAAACCCTTATAATTCGATTAATAAAAAAAAGAAACCAGTATAAAATTAGGGAAACCCCGTACTGGTAAAATCGAAATCCCTGCTTATATAATGGAAATTTTAAATTCGAATAATAAAAAAATAATAATTTAATTTTTTATAAAAAAGATTAAGCGCCTTATTAAAAGGTTTAAGGAAAATATACCTATAAAGGGGTATATTAATAGGCCGTAAAAAAGGGAGAACCTTTTAAATAAAAAAATCTGGACCGGAAAACTAAATATAAAGGTTGTTTTTTATTAACCAAAGGGGTAAAGGTATAAAAAGCCTTATAATTATTTACGGAACCTTAATTATAAAGAAAAAGCTGCCAGAAAAAGATTAAACGTTTTCCCAGGAAAATATTATAAGGGTAATAATCGGGAGCTGTAAAATAATAAAAAAAGAATATAAGATTTTATTATTAACGAAATCCTAGGCGTTGGCGGAGCCTAAAAGGCATTTCCCCTTAATAATACCAATATTATTAATATTTTTATTATATATAAATATATGGCGGATAAAATAAAACCCATGAATACTCGAGTAAGGTATAAAGCGGCCCCCTTAAACCCGGACTGGTATAAGAAAAAATGGGAAAAAAATAAGCCATTGGAAAAAAATCGTAATAATATTAAATAAAGCAAATATATTTACCTATAATTATATAAGGCAGGGTGCAGCGGCACCAGGCTTATATTAAAAAGGAGGAATAGAATTTTAAAATCCCTCGGGGATTTATAAAGGGAAAAATAAAGAATATTTATAAATATATTTATAAATAAAAAATAAGCGTTAATATAATCCTAGGAATATTTAGGTAAAGTTAACCTTAATATAACCCCTCCTTAAAAGATTAATATAATACCTTATATAGGGTGGTAAATTAAAAGTATTTTTATTTTTAAAGTATTAATAATAATAATAATTCAAATATTTAAAAAGCGATAAAAAAAGGGGGTAATTAAATTAAGCCAAGCGGTGTACCGTAACCCCTGGTTCCTAATTAAAAAAAAAATAAGAAATACCGCTTAATTAATGTAACGAAAAGGCTTAATTCGATTATAATTCGTAATACTTTTATATTTCCAATTACCAATAAATTTATAAAAAATATAGCCTATTACCAGCTTATTTTACTTCTGGATTTTTACTCCGGATACGACCAAATAATGCTGGATTTAAAATCCCGAGATCTTATTACCTTTATAATATTCGCCGGCCTATTTAAAATAACCACGCTTTTATAAAAATAAATAAATAATATTATTTAATTTTATAGGATTATTTCCATTATTCTTTTAAGTTTTATTTTAATAATATATAAAACATTTATCGATAATATTACGGTTAAAGGTTTTATTATTAAATATAATGGGTAAGAAATTTACCTAAGGGTACGGTAATATATGGCCGAATATATTAGGAATTTAAATTAAATATTATTACGGAATAAACTGGCCGGAATTATAATCTTTATAATTAAATTTAAATAATGCCAAAAATTAGCCGTAATAATAGGTTTTATATACGGAATAAATAACCGTAATCCTAAATAGGCCAAAATTATTAAAATTAAAAAATAAACGGTCTTTAAAAATACATCGAATATTAAAAGATTTATTAATATAATGGTCTTTTACCGAATATTTATTAAGGATTTTATTTATATTATTAAACCCTTATATAAACTTACCCGTATAAGGGCGCAATTTATTTGGGAAAAAAAGTATATAAAAGTAAGAGAGATTTTTAAGTAAACCCTAATATTGCCCCTAATTTTAATTAAAATTAATTATTTCCCGGAAATAAGGCGTATTATTATTAAAGCAAATGTATTAGGAACCGGATAGGGGGCATGGATCGGCCAAAAAAAAAAAGGGAAAATCCTAATAATAAAGTATAAGTCCGGTTATTAAAAAAAAACCGAAGGAATATACCATTCGGCTAAATTGGAGAATAAAGGGCTGTTTATGGCTTTAAAACGATTATAAAATTACCTATACGGCGCGTATTTTACCCTTAAAATAAATGCGGTTAATATAATATATTAATTTAATAATAATATTATTAACCTACCCGAAATATTTATTATTAAATAAATTATATAAATACGGTAATTCGATTTTAATATAAAGCATATATTAAAAAATAAAAACATTATAATAAACGTATTATTATAAAAGCCCCCAGGACTTTTAAAAAAGAAACATAATAAACTGGAGGAAAATATCGAAAATTTTATTAATACATAATTATATATATTTAGGGCTATATAAAACTAAAGGGATATTAAAATTTTGGGAGAAAAAATATAAAGTAATAAATCCCGAAAAATAGTGTATTTCCTTACCACCCTAAAAAAACCGAGCAATATTCCTTATAAATTATTCCTTTATTAAAAAAGGAAGGCTTTAAATTACCTAATCAGGGATTAAAAGTTTTAGCGTAAAACCTTAAGGAATAAATTATAATTATAATTAATAATTAATAATAACCAAACCCGTAAATATATTATTTAAAATAATTATATTTACGGAGGGTATAAAAAACGGAACGCCATATTTAATTTTATCGCTTAATATTATGATTAAAAAAAATAATAAAAGTAGGTATAAAAAATATTAAAAATTTGCCTAACCTATTAAAAGCGAGACCCTTAAAATCCTAAAATACCGCTAAAGATTTTTAACCTTATTTTAACCCCCTTTTTTAAAATTTTACTCAATAGTTTTTAAATATTATTAAAAAACGGGTATACTTATATTATATAGGCCAAATATAATTTAATAAAATAAATTAAAGGGCGACCATTATAAAAAGCCACCGTAGGGCAAATGGCCAATTCTATTTGGTAAAATATAATTTATAAGTATAAGATGTATGGGAAATTGGTAATTAATAATGTAGCGGGGAGTAAGTCTAATAACCTCGCTGCATGGTCGGTGTCTAAAACCAAACTATTTAATTTGGTTAAACCTCTAGTTACTTATTTAAAAATGATAATACTCCAGAAAATATGGAATAATCCTATACAGGATTATTTTTAAACAATAATATAATATTTAGGGGAAAATATAATATATTAAATAATAATTATATTTTTATAATTAAGTTTTTGCCGCCATGGTTTATTACCCTCCTAAACGTCCCACAAATCCCGGGGGTCCTTTTGGCTTTTTATATAATCCTATACAGTATTATTTTAAGGTTTTAAATTAATTATTTAAATAATTATACCGGGCGCCGGTTTTTGGTATAAATATAACGGGAAATACCTCCGATACCGTTATATTTTACCAACCTATAATAAAAGACCGCGCCCCGCGGTTTAAAAGACTTTAGGAAAAGTTTCCTGGCTTTTATTAATATCGCCGATTTATCCGTTTCCTTACCCTTTATATATTATTAATTACTTTTTTAAAATAATTACGGGTTCCCTTTTTTATTTTATTATAATTAAACAGGGCTATATAATTTTATTTTTATGGATTTTATTATACCCTAACCTTTATATTCCCCGGAGGGTTTATTTTAATTAATAGCATTTAAGCTTTATTTTAAACGATTTATAAAATAAGAAATAAAATATTTATTCCCCTTTTTTATATAATTAAAAGCCAATCGAGCTTAAAGAGCCTTTTTAATCCTCTTTAATCGGCGGCGCTGGCCATACTTAATATTATAGGCCGCATTTTTTACTTTAACCGCCTGCCTTTTTTAAGTTTCTTTTCTTTCCTCCTTTTTTATAACCTTTCGCTTAATATTCCTTTTAATAATAGCCTACCTTAAAAAATTCTCGGTATAGGTAAATTATATATTAAATTTAGGACGGGATAAATAATACTAAATAAAATAAAACTTAGGGTTTTTTGGCCGGTAAGCCTTTTTTTTTATTAATAAACGGCATAAAGGCTTTTTAATAATCTTCTCCTTAAATATTTCGAAATTATTATCCACCTTAATATTAAAAAGCGGCCTATATTATCCTTTATATACCTACCAGTATTAATTAATATATAAGGGGAATTAAAATTATGGTAATTACTTAGGGGTACAAGCCACGCGTAGGGAAAATAAGGCTATTTTTAAAAATAGGGATAAGGGCAGCGATTAATAATTAACGGGGAATACGTATATAATGGAATATATAAAGGGTAAAAAAAAAGGAAAGGGGTACGTAATGGTAGCTTAAATAGTTTTAACGAATTAGGCTTTTATTCCGGTAATATATATTCTCCCCTAGGAGATTTATAAAGGCGGTCGCTGCCCCCTTTTTCTTCTAAGGGAGCCTGGCCCCTCCGCCTTCGGTATATAAAATTAATTATATAAATAAAGTCCCAATTTATATTATTTCCCGATTTTAATTCCATTATATTTTTTGGTTTTCCGTATAAAAATTAAACGGGTTTACCCCTTTATAAATTATGGAATTTACCCTAATATTAGGGAGTTTAGGGTATATTAAAAAAGGCCTAAGGCCTATACGAATATTAAATATATAAAAATATATTCCGGTAATATTTATATTTATATTAAAATTTTATTATTTTTTATTATTAATTAAATAACCCTAAAAATTATTACCTTTTATTAATATATATAAAAAAACCTCGTGCCGAATAATAATGCCAATTTCCCCTTATAACCATCCTGCTTTAAGGAGGTTTTTTAATGGATTAGGGCCCATTATAAACCTTGGATAATTTATATAAAACACCTTTACTTAATTTATAAAATACCTTATATAACCCTTAAGCGGTGGCCCGAAGAAATATAATATATGGTTTTTTTTCTCTTTTTCCCTTATACTTAATTTTAACTTTCAAAGGCGGTATTATAGCCTTTTTCCATTATCCTTTAATTCTTAAAATATAAAGGCCTTTTTATTAATATAAACCTCCCTTTTTATTTGCGTATAAATCTATATTATTTTTTATTTATAAATTATAATCCTAAGCATTTGTAATATTATAAGGTATTAAAATCGGTAAAAGGGGTTAATTTATACGAAAATAATTATTATAAAAAGGACCTTAGGCTAAAAACCGTACTTTTTAAATATACCCTTATTGGCTTTATTTTAAAATATTACCGAAAACCTTATATAAACCTCCCATATATATCTTTTAAAATCCTCTCGTACGTTTTTTAATATTAACGTAATAAGTATTATACCCTTATAATAATTTTAAATAAAAATTATTCGCGGGTTTTCTTACCTTTTTATTATAAGATTAACCCCTACCTTTATTATATTAAACATATTATAATTCTTAAAAAACGGGTATTATAGGGGAATTATAAGGGCCGCCTAATCTTTAATAATTGGTATATTTTTAGGCCCCCTTAAAGGTTTAAAATCCGTAATTATAAACCTAATATTATTTACCCCGCTATATATTTTAAGGTAATCCTTATAGGCAGTTAATTATTAATAGGAAAAAGGTTAATTATATTCTAATAATTTAATAGTATTATATATATATACCTAAATATTTATAAAAAATGCTTTAATAATAATGGGCCTTTAAAACCGTTAACGGAAGCGGTTGTTTTTATAACGGTCGATAAAATTAGGCATATTTTTAATAATTACGCTTATATTCCTTTGGGCAATTTCTTTAAGCTTTGGGTTATCCATATATAAAATATACAAGGGGATTGGCCTTTCCCAACGGGCCTGGTTTTTATACAAGCATTAAAATTTAATAAAGGCTTTTATACGAAAAATTACCTTTCGGAATAATTTAAACGAGAATTCCAATTAATATTTAGGCATTTAAACACTGGTTTTATTCTTTAACCTTAACCCTTCGAAGGTATAATCTCCTATTATTAAAATAATACTATTTAGGGCTTTTTTACTTTATTAAATAATAATAGAAAATAAAAGGTATACTTGGATTAAAGTTCTTAGGTTAAAAGGGCTAAAAAGGCACCAAATAGCGGGGGTTAGGTTAAGGGTAATATAAGTTTTTAAAGGGTAAGGGAATTTAAAAATAAGGTATTAAATTAAAATAAAAAATAAGTTAAGCAGGATTATATTATAAAGATTTAAGATTAAAAGATGGTATAATTAAAAAGAATCGAGGAAATATAAGGGGGAAAAAAGGGGGTATTTATACTTATAAGGCTTAAATATACTGGCGGGTTTTAGGCAAATAATGGTATTTTTTTTAAATAAATAGGTATTTTTTTAAGCCTTCCCATTATTATCCTTTTGCCCTATTACCCTTATAATTCTTATAATTTTTATAATTATTAACGGGCCTCCCATTTTTAATCGGATAATTATATAAATATTTTGGCCTAACTTCTTTCCCTTTTTTTCCTTTTATACCTTCGATAATCCTTCCTTTTATATATTTCTTATCGGTGCCTTTTTTCTCCTTATAATACTTTTTTTTTTATATATTTCTTACTTTTTTCCCTTCCTTCGAGCCCTTTTTCCCTTAAACACTGGCTCCCCTTATTACCCCCTTTCTTTACTTTACTCCCTAATCCTTTTAAAATATATCACATTTAAATTAAAATAATAATAAGGAGGCTTATAAGGGGCTTTTTAATCTTTTGGCTTTTATTCGGCATTTACCAATAATTAATAAACCTCCTGGTTTTTCTAAACTTATTATATTTATAAACCAGCCTTTTCTTTTTCCTATACCTTATTATATAATCTTCGCTCTCCCTTGCCCTTATACTTTTCCTCCTTTTATAAAAGGGCCCGGGGCTTATATTATAAAAAACCGCACTCGGATTATTAAGCATTTTATTTATAATTAGGCGGCCCTTTTAATTAACCCTATTTTTATTATTACCCAAAGCCCTTTTTTAGGTATATTCTTTCCAAATTATTAGCTTTATACAAGGTTATTTAATTATAATTTCCTTAATAATTACTCCTGCTTTTTTTCCTTTGCCGGCTAGGCTATAAGGCTATATCGATCGGGTGTTTTAAAACCTAACCATTAATTCCAGCGGCTTTACTCGGCTCCCTTTATCCCCCTTATCGCCTCGTACCTTTTATTAATTTAACCTTATATAATAAACCAGCCCGGGCCTTTTCTCCCAGGGTTTATTTAAAAGGTCCTTTTTTACCTTTTCCTTTAATTTAATCCCCCTAAATTAACCACCCCAGTATACGGTTACGGTTTTTAAAATTAAAATACCTTTTAAATATAATACTATTTAAGCCTTTTAGCTTAATATCCTTCCGACGAAATTATCCTCGAGCCTTATTAAAAGGACCCGGTTTAAGCCGGTTTCCAACTTCGTTTATAAGGTTTATTCCACCTTCGCACCCTTTTTATTTTTATCTCCTAAGATTAAATAGGATTAATTATTATTACTCTTTTAAAATATCCTTTATTATTTTTTAATTTGGCCTATTTAGGGACCTTTTTTTAAATTATATTTATATGGCTATATATATTAATCTGGATATATTTAAAACCCTTTTTAAAACTACCAGCCTGGCCCCTATATTATATAAAAGGGTTAATCGGCCTATTATTATTCCCATCTTATATAAAAACTTTTTAGGGTAAATTATAAATGGTTTATATTCCTCCCTTTATTTTTATTATTAATAAATATTGGCCGTATAATTTAAGGGTATAATAAATAAAAACCCTTATAAATATTATACCTTTAAATAAATAAGTTATTTTTATAATTAAAAACCTAATACTTTTATTTATTATATATTCCCCTTTTTCGAATATATTTCCGTTTTTAAATATACCGGAAATAAATATAATAATTACCTTTGGTTTGGCGAGATTTATATAGCCGAAAATAAAAGCCTTAAAAAATATATATTAATTTTAAACTTTAATCCTTCTTATAATGGTTATACCCCTTATAAAAAGTTCCGTATTAAAAGGTTATTTAATAATACGGTATGGGAGCAGGATATTAAATATTAAAAGGATTATTTCGAAATTATTCTCGGCGGCCTTAACCTTTTAATAATTATAAACGTTTTAAATTTAAAGGCTAAAAATATTCCCGGCCTAATTAGGCCTCCTATATAATCGGTATAAGGGTTTAATTCTTTTAACGCTTATAATTAAAGGGATGGCCGAGGTAAAGCTTTAAAAAAAAATAACGGTGGTAATATAACGGCCTTTTAGGCTCCTGCTCGTCGCAAGGGTTTACACTTTTGTAAAAAATAAGGAATATTATAAATTTTTTAAAATTAAACCATAATTTCTTTATCCCGTAATTAATTCTTTCGTTATTATTAAAATAAAAATTATATTATATAGGATTATTTAATAATATCCTTTAATATAAGAAATTAAGTTTTTTTATAAAGGAATTTTTACTTTTATGTATAATGCTTTAAATAAGGATCCCGCCCTTTTTTCTGCGTAAATTAAACGAATAAATTAAAATTTAAACGGGTAATCTCCTTTTAAAATTGGGAAATTATTTTTAATTACCATTTGCAAATGGTTTAGAATAAGGCTATTCGGTGTGGTATAAAAACGGAAAAAAAAAAGCGTAAAAATATTTCCTTTTAAATTTTTGGATAAAGGAATATGGTTTTTTTTATATATATATATATATACCTCGGGCTATTAACGGAGCTTTAAATGTGTGGTTTTTACTGGGTCCTTTTATAATGTTTAATTTTAAGCTAATTAAGGCTTATTATTATATAAGGAAGGGGATATAAAAAAAGGGGGAATTTCTTTTTATATGGTAATTCCTTTAAAGGTCTTATAATATTATACAGCTTTATTCCTCTATAAAAGGAATATTACCGAATTCTTCCGTGGCTATTATTAGAATTTAAAATTATATTTTTTTCATTATTCTTAAAAAAGGTACTTTCCCCGATTCCCGCTTTTCGTTTTTTAATTTTTTTATATTGCGTGGTTTTCTTAGCCGTAATATTATAATAATACGTTCGGCTAAATAATTTTCTTTTTCCTAATCATTATTATAAAATATTACCGTTCGGTATTAATCTTTACCCAAACTTTTTAATATATTATCCCTAATATGGCCTTCCGAGCCATCCTCCTTATTATTTAATCCTATACAATCCTCTCCTAATTTATTATTTTATTTTAAATAAGGTTCTTATTTTTTCTAAATATTATTATTAATTCCTGCCGGCTTATTCCACCATCCGTTTTTTTAAATAAATTTCTTAACCTTATTACTCCCGATTATACGGCTAAAAAAAGGGCTCCTTTTATAAGGCTCCTTAAATTATACCGTTCTTTTTTTATTTAAAAGCTTATAAATAATATAAGGTTTTATCCATCGAGGGTTTTACTTATCCTTTATACTTTTAACCCTTATAATTAATATTTATCGTAATATTAAATCCCCTTTTTTTAATGGGATTTTCCTTACTTTCCCGCTATTTTATTTATTTATATATTTAGCCCTGGTTTCCCTATTCCGTCGTAAAATTCGGGCTGCCTCCGCCAAGTCCGTTTTTTTCCGTTTTATTGCCCGGCTCCTTTCCGCTAAAAAATCCGCGTACGGTATATTATTTTTTTAATTAATTATTCTTCAAATAAGGAGCGCTATTTTAATAAGGGTAATTATTTTTTAACCATATAATAATGCATATAGGGAGAATCCTATAGCTTGGTTTATTATAATTCTTTATACCATTAATACCCCTGGGTACGTATTAATCTAACTGCCGCCTAATTTTAATAATATATCCCTGGTACTTAAATGGTGGTGTTTTATTCCCCCTTACGATTATAAATTATACGCCGATACCGTAATCTTGGCCAGGCCTATTCGTTTTATAAACTTATCCAAAAACCCTCGGTTTTTTAATCTTTTATTAATTATTAATTTCCCATATATCCTATACTTATAAATTATATCCTGCCAAACGAAATTGGCCATTTACCCTACGGTGGTTTTTCGTAATAATCGCCCTTCGATTTATCCTATTAAATTATATTTGGCCTATATAATATAAATATACCCTTTTTTTAATGGTATTTAAAAAATATCGAGCGAAACCTTAAAAAAGGGGGTTAAAATAAGGTTAAAGATTTTTAACGGTATTTTAAACTTTTAAAGGTTTCGCTTTTAGTAAATTAGGCAGGTTTTTAATACCTCCTATATTTATTTTTATTATTCTTTTTAATAATAATATTAAATAATAAAATTAAATATAATGTTTTATTTTTTATATTTTCCGTAAATATAATTATTGTAAATAATATATTTCCGGGTTTAATTATTATTAACCACCAATTATAATTATAACTTATTCCTTAAGGTTTTACACCAAAATTTCTAATCCCTTATTAGGTAATTTAAAGCCTTTTTTTTTTAATAAAGGAATAATTTATAAAAAATATTACTCGGTTTTTTTAAAATAATAAGGAAATATATTATTTTTCGGGATTTATCGCTTTATACCTTTCCTCCCAAAATTTTAATATTCCTCTAATCCTATATAACCCTAAGCATATATAATTATACATTAATAAAATTTTTAATATTTTCCTTTAATTTATTATTTTTTTTATTTAAAGGTCCTGGGGGTTTTCGTAATAATACGTTTATTATAATATTTTTATTTTCTAATATATACTTTATATTAAAATTAAATTACCGTATTTATATAATCCATTTAATAATAAATGTTCCGAATAAATTAATAATATTATTATTAAATTAATATATTATATTAACCGTATTTATTTTAAGGGTAAAATGCGCGCCGTATA